>JAQQSQ010001032.1:0-13264 GCA_028627145.1 Eidolon dupreanum
ATTTATCTACATAATTTTTGTTTATTGTGTGATTAATATAATCTACTCTAGGAGATGTCCTGTGTCTTATGTTATACACAGTCACAAATGCTGGGATTATTAACAAATTGTATATTTTAAAAATACTTCTGCCATCCTAAATTATCATATTTGTTAATCAAATATTAACTCAAAAACTAACACATAAATACTTGTTTTTAATCATAGAAGATATTACTATCAGGACAAAGTTGAAAAGCAATTTTGTTCTTTGAATAAATCCATTGTTTTAAAACAAGAAGAAAATATAGATACGCTAATGTCTCTTCATCAACTGTTTTCTGCTGCAGGTTCATTAAAACTTGGATAACATAATGTTCAACATACTGAAATGATAACAACAATTGAAAAGATTGACAGGCTTAATGAGTCCAGATTAATGAATCTGATTTTTCTAGCATTATTCAGTAGATTTAAATTTTTTTAACCTTGGACAATGCAATTCATTATAAATGGAAGATTGGGTTTTACCTTTATATAAAAGGAAGGAAAGTTAAATTATGTACTATAAATACAAATTCATTAAAAATGGTGAACTTCATTCAGACTTGGGGTAGATTTGATTCAACAACATGGAATTGCAAAATATCTGAGGTATTTTTAAAATGTTTGAGATAAATAGAAAATCAGTCTCATAATCCCACAGTTGAAGTATATCATGAATAGTAGCTGTGAGTCCTACTGTTATAGGTTGAATTGTGTCCCTCAAAAATTCATATGTTGATGTTTGAATCCCTAGTACCTCAGAATGTGACTACAGAGATAGGAGGGCCTTTAAAGAGATGATTAAGTTAAAATGAAGCCTTTAAAGTGGACCCTAACCCAGCCTAATTGTTATTCGTTTAAAAAGAGGAAATTTGGACACAGAAACACCAGGAGTGTGTGTGTACAGAGGAAGATTATGTGAGAATCTAGCATGAACGCAGCCACCTGCAAGACAAAGACAGAGGCCCTCCAAAGGACCTAAACCTGCCAACAACTTGATATTGAACTTCTAGCTTCCAGAGCTATGAAAACATAATTTTTATTGTGTAAGCCACCCGGTCTATGGTATTTTGTTATGGCAATCCTAGCAGACACCTAATTTTTATGAAATTCAGAAAATTTTGTTGAAATGTCAAATGCTAGTCAGGTATTTATGCCACTTTCTCTCTGCTTCAAGAACAATTTTGTGCAAAAGAAATATGGGTTTTATAGTGAATGTGTCATTATTTAACAGCACGTTTCTCAGGATATCAATTTTTCTTCTTAATTTAGTACTGTAAAATCTAGTACAGAAGGAGGTTCTTCCCCTTTCACCCTCCCTCACTCTTCTAGGTATTCAGGGCCGTATTCCCTTTCTTGAGTTTGCATGTGTCTTAGATGAGTGTCTATACTAGAGTATATGATTGTCCATGTGGGATAACTAGAAAGGTTTAAGGAAAGTCTTATAGCGTGAAACACGCACTGTTGCTGGACAGTTAGCAGATAAAACTCAAGGACTCTCACAAAGGGAAAGCTCCATTGGGCATCAGTGGGAGAAAACCTGTGTAGTTTGTGGACATAAAATGGGAAGTTCAGAGGGAAGTGGAGGCTGGAGGCAATACTTCTTTCCTAGGAACGATCACTGCACTTTCCTGGATATCTTCCTCAGGTGGCACCTTCCTTTTTCTCTTCTCAATTCTCTTATGCAATTTCCCTTTCAATGCATTTCCCTCAAATTGTCTTTTCCTTCTACTTCTTAAACTCTTTACTTCCTTTTATCCTTTCCTGACTACTTCTTGCCTTGCATGCTTTTTCAGTGAATTTTATTGAACCCACTGAATCTAGGTCTGAATAATCAGCCACCAAATAGCTCAAGAACAGAGGGCTAGATCTTCTAATCTCCAGAGGAAACAGGAATTGCTTGGACTCCATTTTTTTTTCTAATGCAGCAAAGAAAGAGGAGAAAGACAAGAGTTAAGTTTATGTATCGAAACAATCTTAACATTGATATTCTGTACTAGTTTTTGTCTATATGGCAGAATTTCAGGAAAACCAGAAATATCATCAAAATTTCCTCATAAACATCCTTCCTCCATTGGCACTAAATACTTTAATTTAAAATCTTTGCCCTTTTCAGTGTTTGTTTTTAACATGGGACCTATTTGGAAAAGAAAGGGATGAGATGAGAATGGAAGCATTACCTGTTGAACTTCTAACATCATAGTTCTAATGAGTTTCTCTGAAGAGGTACCTACAAAGACAAGTTATCTGTCAAAAGCTTGATTTATTGTCCAAAACACACATGCAAACACAATCTCCTTCCACATATCCAAAGCATCCTGAGTAAATAAGAATAAGATTCATGGAGTCCAAAGGGTCACTTCCCTGGGAGAGCTTGCACTTCAAAGTTAATAATTCACCTTTGCTGAAGATCCACTCATTTCACTGATTGTGGTATAAAGAAAAGTTTATATGACTTTTATAACAGGATCTATATTTGTGTGCCAACTTCTGTAACCAGTAGTTTTGCAAACTAGGAGATAATTTATTGGAGGATTCTAGCTTAAATTTTGCCAAATTACTGCCCTCCACTTTTAATCTATTCTCAGGATGATAAGTATAGTATATTGAGGATGGTAAGCTTTTTCTTACATAGGCCATTCATTTACTCATTTGACAAACATTCACTGATAACCTACTAGATATCAGGCAATGTTCTTGGCATAGAGGTTACAGTGATGAACTTAGCAATGTTCCTGGTGAATTTGGAGGAAACAGACAAAAATAAATGATTTAATAATTTCACTGCCAATGAGTATTCAATTAATATATACATACATATAATTTATGGCAAATCTAAGGCACATCTAAACTCTTTGATATCAGAATGTATTTTATAATGAATGACCTCTTAGATTTGATGTGCTATGATAAGTATTTGAAGAAAAATGAAATAAGAAACAGGGTTCGAGGGCTGCTATGTTAGATAAGGAGCCTAGAAAAGGCCTCACCAATAAGGTAAGGATTAGAAGATTCTAAGAACACATTTGCATTTGAAAATGCTTTGTAAAATCCCTGCACCATAGAAATAGGGTGAGAGGGAGGGAGGGAGAGAAGGGGAGAGAGAGAGAGAGAGAGAGAGAGAGAGAGAGAGAGAGAGAGAGAGAGGAATTGGGAAATGTAGATTCAATGTTTTTATTCAGGGCTGTGCAAACATCACCATAATCAATTTTAAAATATTACCACCCCCAAAAGAAACCCCATACTTAGCAGCCATCGCCTACTGTCCCTCAAACCATCTATCCCTAGACAACTACTAATCTACCTTCTGTCTCTATAGATTTGCCTATTTTGGATATTTCATATAACTAGGATCATACAATATGTAGTCTTTATTTTCTTTAACTTAGCATAATGTTTTCAAGGTTTAGTCACGTTGTGGCATGTATCAGTACATTTCTTTTTATTGCTTAATATTATTCTATTGCGTGGATATACCAAATTCTGTTTATCCTTTTATCAGTTCGTGGACATTTGGGTTGTTTCTACTTTGGGCTGTTATGCATAATTCTTCTATGAACATTCATGTACAAGTTTTTATGTGAACATATGTTTTTAATTCTCTCTGGTGTATACCTAGGAATGGAATTACTGGGTCATGTGGTAACACTGTGTTTAACCTTTTGAAGAACTGCCAGACTCGTTTCCAAAGTGACCTCACCATTTTATATTCCCATTGGTCGTGAATGAGGGTTCCAATTTTTCCATATCCTCACGATTGATATAATCTGTCTTTTTTATTATAGCTGTCTAGTGGATGTGAAGTGGTATATTGTTGTGAGTTTGCATTTCCCTCATAGCTGATGATGTTGAGCATCTTTTTATGTGCTTATTGGCCATTGTCTATCTTCTTTGCAGAAATATGTATTCAAATGATTTGCCCATTGGGTTATATGACTTTTTATTATTAAGTAGTAAAATTCTCTATATATGCTAGCTCAAAGTTCTTTATAAGATGTGAGATTTGAAAATACATTTTCTAAGAATTAGTTTGTAATATGACTTCAAGAGTTGTATTTAGGAGGTAAAAAAATGTTTTCCCATGTTCTGAATTCAAGGGTAATATGTCAGTGATTTTTTTTTTTTTTTTACTAAATACATTATTTTAGGGTTTGAACAGAGTTTAATATCCTGTTGCAAGCAATCTTAAAAAAAATGTACAAACTAACTGTTGCAGCAATAAGTTTTCTTGGCTTAAATTTACTTTTTTGGGGAAATGCTTGAGTTCGTATCACATTATGGGGAGTACCTGCATATTTCTCAAATCAGGACAGCAGGGTTAGACCTCAGGTTCAGCTCAGCTCACCTCAGTTCAAAATCAATCCTGTGGATGTTGGCTAGTTCTTAAAATAAACTCAAACCTCGAGGGTCATTGTTTGGCTAGGTCAGCAGCTGAGGCTTTCTTAAAGATCGCCTGATGATTGTGAAGGGGTTAGTGTGTTTGCCTGGGTGAAAACGTAAATTCAATCTTAAATAATTAATTCAATTATTCATAATGCATGGTAAAAGGGTGAAACTCCAGGAAGATAGGGGGTTTCCCGGTAGCAATCCTCAGCCAATGCTGATATTAGTAAGATATGATTAAGTGCCAGAGCTTATGTAAACAAAACAAAAATTCTTAACAAAACAGCACTATCTACTTAGCATCGGTGTGCTTGTAACATCATTCTGTTCTTAGAAGGTTGTATTTGGGCTATCACAGTTCTAAAGCAGGAAATTCGGTAGTAAGAAATGCATGGCCTGTTGAGAAAGAGTACCTTTTGAAAAGTATTGTATCTTCAGTGAAACAGCAAAGCATAATTGAGAGAAGTGTGGTCCTAGTAATGAAGGGACAGAAGACTTTTGGGTGCCTCCTTTTCCTTTTTAAGGAGAAAGAAATAAGAAACATGATGTTGTATGTCTCTTGGTCTGCCTCCAGGGCTCTTATAATTAGTCTTAAAATAAGTCAATTTTGATCAAAGAACCAATATCAGAATTTACATATTGTGTGTTTTTATTTTTTAGTCAATAGTTATATAGATAGATAGGTAGATAGGTGGATAGATGATAGATAGGAAAGAAGAAATATAGAATAGATAATTGGACAAAAACAGAAATATAGAATAGATAATTGGAAAAAAACCCTGTGGGAATCCATATATGTTTCCTCTTTATTAATTGATGTAAAAATTTTTAGAACTAGCCAAAAGAGGTAATGAATGAAACATGGAAGAGAAGGAGACAGGGAGTGTCAGAAGGAGAAGGGGAGGGAAAAATCCAATAAGGAAGACAATTCTGAAAATAGGCAATGAGGGAGAAACTAAAATATTCAAAGAGGTGTCATCTCTTTGAAGCTCCACAATTTTTTGGTTTGGTCTTATTGACACGTTTTAGAGAAAGTTCATGTTCAGAGAAGTTAAGTAACTTATTTAAGTTCATAACTAATAAGTACCTGGGTCTCATTGTCCCATGAGACACAAGGTAGATTAACTATAAACAGTGATCCAGGTGGAATGCAACAGGCATTGATTTTCCTAAGTGCTGCATGCTCAATGGTTTAGTGCTCTCTGAGGTTTTACATCAAGACAATTAGAAATTCACCCCCAAGGAACTCTTTGGTACAGTAAACATGCTTTCTCTATTGATCTACTTTTTTCAATATGTATTTTTAAGTCATACTCTGATTTCCATATTTCTCTATCCCAGAAGGTCCTATCTGTAATTTCAAACTCTTCGACTGAACATTTGAGTGATACGTTAGTGTAAATGAATATGTACATGAATATGTATTTATGTATACACACTCACACATTTTGTATATATGTGTGTGAGTGTTGCTAAAATGAGGAAATCCCTCCAATGTCAACTTCCATAGTTGTTTTGCCAAATTTTCCAGAGGAAAGAAAGCATAGTTGTTAAGAATGATAGACTTTTAGAGTGAGACTGTCAATGTGTGAACTTCTCCTCCCCTACTTATTAATGACATGATCTGGAAAATTAACCTTTCAGTATTTAGCTTGCTCATCTGTGAAATGGAGGAATATGAGTATGTCAGGTAAATATCTTACAATAATGCCTGACACATAACAAGCACCATATACTGTTTGCTAGTTCTCTTGCATGCTCAATTGCAATGGATGACTAACTCATCAATCAACTCCAATCTAACCTTCTTAAATCTCTTTTCCACACTGCATCCAACAAAACCTTCCTTTTAGGTAAAATCACGAATTAAGATAAAGCAGAAATCCCTTTAGTTGGCTTCTAAAGCTCTGTGCTGTCATGGTCAGGATCAGTATACATCTTTGACTCATCTTAAACATTGTCCTTAGTTTATTCCGTCTCAGCCCCTATGTCTTTCTTTAGTTCTTTAGTGCTGCTTATACATGCTCTTTGTTCTGTCCAGAAAGTTCTTCACTCCCTACATTACTTCGTAATGTCCTGCAGGTCTTTCAGAGCCCAGCAACTCGTCCCTTCCTCAGGGAAGCCTTCTCTAACATTTTTGCTATGGGAAATTTATCCTTCCTGGTTTTTACAGAACCTTATATTTCTACAAAGAATTTTTCATAGTTGCAATTTTACATTTTTTTACTAAATTATTTGCATAATGACTAGATCCCTCATTAGGCTAAAAGCTGCATGAGGTCAAGAGCTACGGTTTTTTTGCTCATTATGTATCCTGGATGCCTAATGGTGTGCATTTAGTAAATGCTATTGACTGAATATTTTTATCCCTCCAGAATTCATATATTGAACTTAATCTGGAATGTGATGGTGTTTGGCCTTCGGGAAGTGAGTAGGTCTTTAGGACTAAGCCCTCATGAATGGGATAATGCGCTTATAAATGAGGCCTAGAGTGATTCCTCTCTCCTTCTGTCTTGTGAGGTTACAGTGGTGAGGAGTGGACCCTCACCAGACACTGAATCTGCTGTTACTATGATCTTGGAGTTCCTAGCTTCCAGAACTGTGAAAAATAAATGTTTGTTGTTTATAAGCCACTCAATTTATGGTATTTTTGTTATAGCAACCTGAATGAATTAAATAAGTAATTGTTGAATGAATGAATGAATGAATGAATGTAGTTTGGATCTGTCAGCTAAAGGGAACTTGATTTTGTAGTTGAGATTGATAGTACATAACAGTACTGATTAAAGAACTTCAAGGGAGGACAAATATGGTTGCGGGTCAGAATACAGAATAAGAGTACTTGGTATTGAGACTTTAAAAGGAGAGGCCAGCTAAGGAGAGAGAAGTCAGGGTGAAAGTAGAGGAGTTCCAAAATAAATTTCTCTGTCCTCAGCGTTTGAGCTGATAAGGTAACAATATATACACTGCTTAACACACATGAATACGCTGAAATGATGGATTGTGATGTTTTCTTGGCCACGCTCTGCAAATAAAACTCCGATTTTAAGTTGCTTGCCAGGATCTCTGAAGTCCAGCTCAGGTCCTTTTGCTCCTCCTTTTCAGCAGTATTATTGCTGCCTTTCTACTTGACGTCTAATAGTTCAGTCATTCTGAGGTGGGAGCAGGTGGGAAGTAGATGATTTTGTCACCCAATGTGATCACTTTATAATAGGTTCTAAACACAGTTTCCATCTGTTTCATGACAGGATGATCTGATTTATTCTGATTTGCCTCCAAAAAAAAAATATCTTCAACCAGGAAAAAAAAATTAGCCTTGGTAATCTCTCCAGGATAAATATAAAAAAATATTAAAATGAGATGAAAAATTATACAACCATTTTACATATGAAAAAGCTCAATCCCAGAAATATGAAAATTTGTTAAATGTCCCACATTAATCATAGCAAGTCTCCTAACATCTTGTCCAAAATTATATCTCATTCTAAAATAGCTCTTTTAGCAATTTAGGGAAAAGTAAGGGATTATTATACTGGTTATCATTTATGCCACCCTCCTAATACTGAACATGTAGAAAAAATCCTAAGAGTGGCTCCTTCAGATGCATGGGGCTTGGCTGGATATCTGTATTTTAGATGACAGTTTGCAAACTTTTTACGTAAAAGGTCAGAGAATAAACATTTTTTTTTTGCTTTGTGGCCATATGGTTTATACTGTAATTATTTAACTCTACTGTAGGGTGAAACAAACCATACATTATATGTAAACCAATAAATCTTTATTTATTATTAAAGGATCATTTTAAAAGGGGAAAATAATGACTCATAGAGATACAAAATAAACATGGGCAAAGATTTTTTTAAACTCATATGAGAAAACCAGACAAATGTTACAACCAATTCAAAGGAAAAGTCAAGGAATAGACACATTTATAGAACAAGACTATTGAAACAAATGTGTGAATGGAGAAAAAAATGAGTTTTCCACAGGAAAGAAGGAGGCTTGTCCCTCCACTGAACAGAATTTAGTAGCATGCCTGTAGACACAAATTATTTTTGTTTTGCTCTCAGTTACTTATAACCTAGAGAGTTGTAAAACAGCTCCTATAGAATCTAGCATTAGAAGGGTGTGCTATAGACAGTGCCTAGTTTTTCACATTATTACAAAAACTAGTGGAGGACTGGAAGCCTTGTTTGTCAACCCCTGCCTTAGATCACAACATTTTTTTTCTCACCTAAAAATCTACAGAGGAAACAAGGAGTGCAGTTCTCTTGGTTGATATAATATAATCAAAATGGCTTTGGCGTGGACTAGATGGAAGAATTCAGCTGTGAACAGCTGTGAACGCTGTAACCTTCCTATGTGGAGCATTCCACTTCAAGGTTGGGAATCCCAATCTCTTCATGCACGAGACTAGAAAAATAAAAACCAGCTATTCTAATCCCTTTGAGTTTCCCAAGGATTCAACAAGACAGTGGATATGAAAATCTTAGAATTAAATAAAGCACCAGAATAAATATATAAAGAACCCATACACATAAAACTCTGGTTTAAATTGCTGGGCTGGTGACTGATGGCCTAGAGCTTCTTGTTCTAGCTTCAATTCAATTTGTTCCTCATCAGTGCTTGCCACCTAGGTAATTGGGGAGCAGATGGCAGGAGGAATGGAGGATGTTCCATTTAGAACTGCTGCCTACCTGCCTCTCACTCTGAGCCATTGGAGCCTCCCTGTGTGCTCTGTAATCCCTCATCACTAGCCCAGCAAAGTGATCTTTATTGCTCATGATATAGTCCTTATTGCCTAATTAGAGGCACTGGGAAGAAGTGGGAGATGACTTCACTTGAGTTCATTAGGAAATAATATATCAGGTCTTGTTTAATTACAACTGAATTACTGCCACCTATTATACAACAGAACCTTGCCGGAATGACAGAGGGTGGCAAAAGTCTGTCTTCCATTATTTCAAGATCTGCATTAGCTCAGTGGGAAAGGGGAGGATTGCTCATCTGGGCTCTAGTTGCAACACACACACTGGCACAGGGTTTTATTTAATTGTGACCCCCTTATCACCAGATAATATAATCAGTGTCACATGCCATTCAGTGAGTCACTCTTTGCAGCTGCTGAGGGCTCCAGTGGAAGGAAAGAGCTAATTTCTATTGGCAATTGCTTCTTAATAACACAGAAAAACATCTCACTCATTGCCTCTAACTGCTTAATTGCTGGACATAATGTCTTGCACTAAAAGGGAGGACAGATGGATTAAATAAGAACATAACATTTTTTAAATATAAGGCAAAAAGAGGAGACTCCCTTCTTTAATTTTTTTCCTACTTAATAGAATAACATGTGTTTGCTTATTGCAAAATATATATTCATATATTTGACAGTTATTTGCTGTGTATTTACGGTGTAGCCAGATCCATTTTAAACATTATAGGGAATGCAGGGTTGAAAAACACCCAATCTCTGTGTACCAAGAGTCTACACTCAAAAGAGAGAGAGAGAGAGAGAGAGAGAGAGAGAGAGAGAGATAGTACCTGTATGCAGCTATTTATAATATGATGCTTAAAAGAAAATTTCAAATGAAAATTTGCAGTGAAGATGTGGAACTGAGGGTAAACATTAAAGAATGGATAGAATTTAGACACAAAATCACTGAGAAAAGTTCGATACAAATAAAATGGATATTATGTGCAAAAAAAATATAAAGATAATAAGAATCATGTATCAGAAGCAATTTGGGTACAATTTAGAATTACTGAAAGTGTAGTGAGACATAAGATTGAATGCTAGATAGGTATGATAATTCTAATGGACTTTGGTTTTTATTTTTGGTCATCCAGTATCTCTTAACCTGTTTCAACCATATGCTAATTTCCTTCAGAGAATTATCCATTATACATAAATTACTGGGGCTGCATGCAAACCAAGGGGCATTATCCCTCTAGCGACTACTTAATCTTAGTTGGTTAATTTTTCTTAGATCTTTTATTCTTGAGCAGAGTAACAAAGGACTCAAGGGGTACCCAAATATGATGGTTGAGCCCTAGCTCCTAATTAATTTTATTCTATTTCCAAAGTTGGATTTCCTGGAGACTGTTCACTCTGTGGCTATAGCCCCTACCTTGATTTATTGAATAATCTTTTACATTAAATTATCCATACATTGCTTATAACCAATCCAGGGACAACTACAATCCATTAAGATCCTGAAAGCTATACTATAGAAGATAGATTTTATTCTACTGTCATACTTATCAAAAATTTTGATACTATTTGCTCTTCTCAGATGTGTGCAAAGTATCAGTTTGAAGGGATTATAATGTTAGAGACATAGTCACTGGAATTGAGTAATTAGAATTGGATATGAGTGTGTAAGGGTGACAGAGTTTCAAAAAAAAAGTTAAAAGACTAAAGCCTGGGTGACTTGGAGATTGGTGATACATTTTACAAACACAAATAGTAAACCCAGGAGTTTGGAGGGAAATTTTCCATTTCCTTTTGACTTATAAATTGTTCAGATGTTGTAAAATGGAATGTTCTGACTTTTGTTATAGGACAATTTTTTAAAAAGGTAAAGTTATGACTTCCAAATACATATAAAATGGCACTTGTCAAAGTTTTGATTTAACTCATTAATTAAAGGAGAGAAACCAGAAAAAAAAATGTTATAACCAATTCAAAGAAAAATCCGAACAGATACATTATAGATCAGGAAAATTGAAATGAATTTGCAAATGAATGGAAATCTGGCTACTTCTACAGTGGGCAGAGGAGCCAATTGAACCTCTTCTGGATAAAATTTATTTGCTTTTTGTACATTACCTCTTATCTCTGCACAGTTGGCCACTTTCTCTCTCTCTCTCTCTCTCTCTCTCTCTCTCTCTTTTTTTCCTTAGACTAATTTAAAGTTCGGTCATAACATCTCTTATCACAATATTCTCTCTCCCTATTCTTTCATATATTCCATGACATCACATAACTTCAGTTATTTTTTATATATTGTTAGCTCTCAAATTTAAATTTTAGTCTAGTAGCTCTCCTTGTAGTTCTAGACATATTTAGCAAACTGCCTTCCAAGAACTCCTACTGGGATGATTATCTCAACCTCAACCCGTGAAAATTTGAGCACATAATCTTTTAACAACCACATCTCCATGCATGTTTTCTATCTCAGTTAATAGTACCACTAGTCTAATAATTTACACAAATTTCCCTCATATCCAACGAACTTAAACCATATTTATTTTAAAGCCCCAAATATAACTTTAATGTCTACACTTTATTCTGCTGCAACAGAACAAGTGATCAGAATTCCACATCCAGTCATCAGGATGACATCTACCCTCTCCAATCCATTCTCTACATAGCTACAATGCCTCCTGCTATTTTCCTACTGAAAACTCTGAAAACTTGTTGATTCTAGATTAAAAAAACTCAAAATCTCCAATGTGAGTTTTAAGTTAGTAGTGAAAAATAAATCAGTAGTTAACAGGGTGAGATTTGGACATATTCTTCCTGAGTTCAGACTCTGAGCAAGTGTCTGCCCAGTCTGCGCCTCAGCTTTTAATTGTTCATAAGAAAATTTCCTCAGGGTGAATAAGAAATCTCAGGTCTTGATGATGGATTGATAGAAAAGAGAACATTACAGACCAAAGAATGTTTAACAAATCTGATTCCATGCTTGAGAATAAATGAGAAAAAACAAACAAACAAACAAAAAACTTACTTGATATAAACCTGCTGGGAATGACTGATTTAAAAAAAGGGTGCATGACTGGCAGCTTTGAGAGATCAACAGAGAACATTCCCTATGTTAGGTCTTGGTTGGCATTGTCACATGTACACTCTTTCTTTTCAAATAAGGCTGGTACTATTGATTTTAGTAGCCCCCTTAAGAAGACAATAAATTCAGCCCACTGTTGGTGATGGTCCTCAATGCAATTTCCCAACTCTTTCTACTCTTTAAGTTCCTTCTTCTCATTTAATGCTATTAGTGCTTCCTTATCCTTGTCTGTTGAAATGTTTTGTACCACTGTATTGATATATAATTTACATATCATAAAATCACCCATTTGAATTTTAGTAAATTTACCAAGTTGTACAACCATCACCATAATTAGTTTTAGAACACTTTCATCATCCCAATAAGATCCCCCATGGCCATTTATAGTTGATATCCATTCCCACCCTCAGCCCCAGGCGAGCACTAATCTACTTCCTATCTCTGTTGATTTGCCTTTTCTGTACATTTCAGATGAATGAAACTGTACAGTGTGTGGTTTTTGTGCCTGGTTTCTTTCACTTAATGTAATGTTTTTTGAGGTTTGCTCTTGTGGTAGCATGTATCAATAACTCATTATTTTTTATTGCTGAGTAGTATCCTGTTGTATGAGGAGGTACCACACTTTTTTAAAATAGTTTTTCATTTTTTAACTGTTATGATTTATAGTGCTGCAAACATCCCCATGAAAGCTTTTGTTCAAATGTGTGCTTCCGTTTGGGCAGATGTCTTGGGGTCGCTGGGTTGCATGGTAAATTTACTCTAAACTTTCTTAGAAACTGCCAAACTCTTTTCCAAAGTGATTGAAACATTATATCAGTTGAATTTTGTCTTAAAAACAGACCAACAAATAAGCAAACGACAATAATAACAATAAATCTTTATCCCAAGATATTAATGTGGAGACAGGATATGTTTCTTTTTCTTCCTTTCTCTCTCCTTCCTTCCTTCCTTCCTTCCTTCCTTCCTTCCTTCCTTCCTTCCTTCCTTCCTTCCTTCCTTCCTTCCTTCCTTCCTTCTGTAAAATAAGCTGTTGCATTAATAAAGGTTTAGATAAATATAGGTGGGGC
>JAQQSQ010001033.1:0-13263 GCA_028627145.1 Eidolon dupreanum
GGGCTGGTCACACCCTGAGCTGGCCGGAGTACTGCTAAAATGGCTTGGGCAGAGGACTTCTTGGCCAGTGTTCTGAACGCTGAAGCAGCCACCAATGAGGGTGGCCCACTCACTCTTCCCAAAATGAGGACAGGCGAGCCAAGAAGGGGTTCTGGTGCCACCTCTCCTCCGCTGGGGACCCCTCCCGGAGCGAGGCTGCAAGGCTTGGCAGGACTTGCTCACCCCGGGGAGGGCAGACGGACCCACCAGGGCTGCGAGAGCCTGGCCATGGGGGACACACGGGGTGGGAGAGAGGACTGGGCTCTGCCACCAGGACGGCAGGGTCCCCCTCAGGTGCTTGGGGTCTGCCCCCAAAACCTCCTCCAGGGTCCCCAAACTTCACTGACAATCCAAGCACCTGTTTCCTTCACCTCTTCTGCATGTGATCCGCTCAAATCCTTCCGTTCTCCTCCAGTTCCTCAGACAAGCCAGAAACACGACTTCCCCGCGCCCCACACCCTTTCCTCTCCAAAGAGATCATTCAAGCCCCGACCCCACAAAGTCCCCCGATGTTCGCTGTCCCCCACCCAGAAGTTTCCCGTGGGGATTCGAGTCCCCAAGGACTGCCTTCCGAACGCCCCAGCCTTCTCCTCTCTTCTCAAGTCTCCCAAATTCGCATCTCGGGCTTTTCACCAGGTGTCCCATATTCTCCCCGGTCGCCACCCAAATGCCCCCAGATCGCTGCGTGGGCCCCTCCCAGAGGTCTATTTCCAGCCGGCCCCACAGTTCCGCCTCCCAGGCCCCCAGCATTCCTACGCGGGCCCTACCCTCCCGGGTCCCCGAGCCCCCCGCCGCTCCCCAGGCCCCCAACGGCCATGGGCGACAGTTGGCAGCCGGGGCGCGCGCCCTCACCTTGGTTCACCAGCCGCAGAGCGTGCGTGAAGGAGGGGTCCAGGGAGTCCTTCTCCGCCATCAGCTCCGGCAGGTACTTCTCCTCCATGCTCGCCGGCCGCCCGGGCCCGGGACGCGGACTCGAGGCGCGCGGGCAGCGGCGGCCCCGCAACCCCCGACCGCGCCCGCGCCCCAGCGGCGCGGAACGCGGGGCCGGACCCCGAGGCCGAGCCAAGCCCGGCGGTCGGCCCGGCGGCGGCGGCGGCAGCGCGGGGCGGGAGCCGACCGCGCAGCCCCGGCTCCCCGGAGGTGGCCGCCTGCCGAGTGCCCCGCGCTGGCGGCCGCTCCTCCCGGACGCGGCCCCCGCGCTCCCGCACCGGGCGACGGGGAGAAGGAGCGGGCGCGGGCCGGCGCGACCAAGCGGGCCCTCGGGCGCACGGGCGGCGCGCTCCGCGAGCCCCAGGCAGCCCCGCAGCCGGCCGCCGGCGCCCCGCTCCGCCGCGCCCCGCACTCCGCGCGCCGCCCCGCGCGCCCCGCCCCGCCCGCGGCCCCGCCCGCCGCGCCTGCGCGCTGAGCCCCGCCCCGCGCCCCCGCCCGCGCCCCGCGCCCCGCGCCGCGCCGCCGCCCCTCGGGGCCTCCCCTCGCCGCGCCGCGGGGCCCCGGGGCGGGGGCGTCGGGGTCGCCTCCCGCCCGACCGCGCTCGCCTCCCGCCCTGGGGGCGCTGCGGGCGCCCCGCGATGCTGTTACGGCGTCGCCAGACGCTGACCCCGAGAAACTGAGGCCCAGAGAAGTCGAGCGGCTGGTCCAAGGTCACCCAGCGAGCGACCCCGGCGGGAGGGCCGTGCTCTCCGCCTCCCGCTCAGGGGCCCGGCTGGGAGCAAGGGCCGGGGGACGGACGCGGGCTCGCCCCGGCGCGCTCAGGGCACAGGCAGCCGGCCAGCCGCCCTCCTCTCTAAGGCTCCGAGGACTTGCCTAACTTATTCAGTTTTGCTGTCACCTCCTGTTTACAAGGAAACAACGCGGGCGCGCGGTCCCGCCTGGGCGCCGGGCTCTGAGCGCCAACCCCGGCCCCTCGGTGCCGAGGTCGATTACATAAAAGCGCGTGTCCTTCAGTGCGTCTTTGTCATCCCGACTTGCCACCGGCTTGTCTTTCTCTTCGCCCATAAACCAGCTGTGTTAGGGTGCGGAGGAAGGAGCCGGTCGATGCCATCCCCTCGCAGGGAGAGTCCCCTAGACGCACGTGGGTGCTGAAGTGCTCTGCCCCCTCCGCCCCCTCCCTTATAAACCCTCCCCAAGGCCGGTTTCCGCTTAACCGCCCTCTAGCAGGCCAAGGACTCCAAGTGTGTCCTGCCTTCCCCCGCCAAGCCCCCACATCACGTCCTGGCCTCAATGTCACCTTCCCTAGATAGCCCTTCCAAGAGCCGCCCCTCGTCCAGCACAAAGCTGGTCACTGCTCTGCGTGCCCCCGGCACTGGTCACCCTCGCTCACAGAAAGCGGTGACTCCGTTTCCATCAGCCCGTGGACATCTCACAGGCAGGGCTAGTGAGGTGTGAGGTGTGAGGGCACCAGAAACGTGGGCTGAAAGAATAAGCCGGTGGCATGTCACCCCTCTAGCCAGCTGCCCGGGGCCCAGTCTTCCTCCTGGTCCACCAGGCACCAACCTGTATTCAGGAGGCAAATAGAGAAGACTCCACAACCAGAGATGCCGAGAGTGGGAACCAAGGAAGGAGCTCTGAGCTGTGTTGTGTCCCAGCTCCCAGCCCCCAACTACCCCTGCTCTCAAACACCCATCATCCCCTGCTCCAGCCCTGCACCGACCTGGCTCCCACCTAAGGTGCCATTTCAGAGTCCCCAGTAAGAATTTTCTCTGTGTCTCTCTTGGGTCTAAACTTGCGAGACGCAGTTGAGCGAGAAAAGTTGGCGTGCGGCCTCCAGGACAGACAGCCCGGCTGTGGCATCGTAGCCCTGCTGTGCGCTCGCTGTGCGTCTCGGGCAGGTCACCTTTCTGTGCCTCAGTTTCTTCATCTCTAAAGTGGAGATGATACTAGAACCTATTTCACAAGAGAGTCGTGAAGACTGAACAAATGTCAGCTCGTCATGAAATCCCCCAGTCTCCGGCACATAGTAAATGCGTGGGGGTCTTTGCTGGGTTTTTTTCCCCTGCTCTCCAGAGTCTCCCAAACCTTCCCCTCAGCCGTAGCTCCCAGGGCACTTAGCAAACCACACCCCGTGGGATCCTGGCTGCTGGACAGTCTACTCTGCCCCAGCAGACTGAGAGAAGGGCCTAGGACGACAGGGCTGTTTCTGACCTGGGGCGAGGGTGGGGCTGTGAGGCCAGCAGTGTGGATGGCCGAAGTCTCAGCTCCTCCCGAACCCCCTGTGTGACCTCAGCTCACGAACCTGCCGGAGCTGCCAGGACACCTCCACACCAGGGCTGTCCCGGGGGCAGGTAGAGGGATCCATGGGAAGAGTTTCCTCCCGTAACATTGGAATGGAATGCGTGGGCCTCTGGCTTATGTCCCCGAATCATAGGACTTGCATTCTGGGGCTCGAGCCGCTGATAGCCGCGTACAACGGGAGGAAGAGAGGAGGAGAGCGTCTGGGACGTGCACGAGCCCCAGGAGAGGAGAATGGGGACCAGGTGCTGCCCCGGCCCCTTGGTTCCATGCTCTCCTTCCCAGTCCAACCTCCTGTTGCAGCGACGGCGCACACCTGAGTAATGGCCGTTTTTCATTACGCATTTACGAAGCGCCAGGCATGACGCCAGGGGCTTTGCATCGCTATTCAGTTCTCTCCATGCCCTGCGGGGGAGACACTAGTCCTCACCCATTACCCACAAGGACACCAAGGCTCCGAGCAGTCTGAGCCTTTGCTTAAGTCCCAGGGCTGTCGGTCAGGGGTCCCAGCCCCACGCGCTCCGAAGCCTCCCCTCCCTGCTGCCCGGTTCTGCCCCCGCAGGGAGCAGCCTGGGACACTCGTGACTGGCTCCGTCCCTCCCGCATCTGAACAGTTGGCAGAGACCTCCCGCCAGCAGCTGGGGAGGAGGGCCGCACACCAGGACGCGGGCGGCCACGGCTCTGCATCTTCTGCTCTCGCCCTCCTTCTCGCCAAACCGTCCAAGAGGGCAGGCGCCCAGCACCGTCAGCGCTCATGGGGGTCCTCCAGGGAGGAGGGAGATGAATGTCTCCGTGGGAGGCTCAGGAAACGGTCCCCGCCCACGAACCTGGCTGCGCCGTGGGCTTACTGAAGACTCTGCTGGTTTCCATGAGACGGCCACCCTACGGACAGTAACCCTCGGGTCCCTTTGAAGATGAGCAGATCGAGCCTGGGAAAGGGGGTCATGCTTCTGCAAGCAGCTGCCAACAGTGCTCCAGCTCAGCCGTCCTGACTTCCAGGCCAGGGGCACACACCAGTGCCCACTGAGCATGCGCCACGTGCAGGGGCTGCTCTGGGGACAAGAGACTGGCTGTGACAAAACGGGCTTCTCCAGATCCACTCCACCCCAGAGCCCCGGGGGCCAGTCACTCCATCTGCACAGTGTGCATCGCCCTGGGTGGGAGGCCCTGAGCTGTGATAAGAAACTGGCTGCCCTTTCCCCTCAGATCCACAGGTCGGGGTTCAACTCTCAGCCCAGGCACAGAAGGAACGTCCCAAACCAACCTCACCCAGTGGCACCTGCTCTCTCAGGAGCCCCGGTGCCCCCACACAAGTCCCTCCAGCCCCGGCCAGGCACCATGGCTGTCTATAATACCCCCACCTGTCTCCCTCTCACACCCCACCCCACCCCCGGAGACAGGACAAACAGGTCCCCAGGCTTTATGACACTAGCTGCAGCAGCTCAGTGTCATCAGAGGATACGAGAGGTGGCGGGGCGTGTGTCTCCGAGGCAGTTGTCATGTTTGGGCAGGATGGCTGCTCACGCCACAAGCTTCCTATTCTTTTTGTTCAGAAAGGCGGGCCCCAGGCCATCTCCCCCGACCCTGCAGTGCCATGGATGGTGAGGTCCGAACCTGACTGGACCCAGGGCTAGAGAGACCCCAGACGGCCCGGCTCTCCTGCTTCCTCGCTGCGCCATCTCGCGTGAGCGGCTTGATGTTTCTGAGCATGGAGAGAGGAGAACGCCTACCCCCCAGGGCCTTCGCCCAGGGTAAGCGGACGCAGTTAAGCGCGTCAGAGGTGCCGAGTGGCTGCACGTAAAGCTTTGGACTCTTGCTCCTCTCTGCTCCATGAGTGTTGTCCGTGCTCCTTTTCCACACTTAGCACGTCGGTTCTGGGCGTCTGTGGACCCCTCCGCCTCCATGGTGTCCCCAGAGCCTGCTCGCCACCACAGCCCCGGTGCCCGGTCAGGCGGCCCGTTCTCAGCAAGCACTCCACACTCACTCAAGTCCATTTCTCTTGAAATGCGGTCCTCTAACAGCACCGCGTCTCAGGTACCCGAGACAAATGAGTTTGTCATGTGAGACAAGCACCAAAAGATGGCACAGCCTCACCTGGAAATCAGTCACTTACGTGTCGGGGAGAAAGACACCGAGAATGTTCACTCCGACCGCTGGCTCCACTCAGTGAGAGCAGGAAATGCATTTTCCAACCTCAAGGATGGCCGGAAAGGCTTAATACGTGGTGGGGGACACAGAGAAGTGCGTCAAAGCGGGGAGCCCCCAGCAAGGATGAATCTTTCCGTTAACGGTTCTCTTCTGTTTTACTCAACCAGCTTCCCCGAACCCCCTGCATTCAACGTACAGAGGGAACCACAGACATCAGCTAGCTCACAAGTCGCTAGTGTTTTGTGAAGAAACTGTTGCTCAGAACACTTAAGTGACCCCAAGGGAGTAATTGGACAACTATGAGCATGTGTACACGCACGCGCGCGCGCGCACACACACACACACACACTCCACCCTTACCTAAGAGTGGAAGGAAGCAGACCTTTCTGCCCTGTCACTCACATACCGGAAGGCACGTATCCTGTCTCTGTCTCTGTGTACTCTCCTCCTGTCATTTGGTGGATGGAAACTCAGGCCGCCCAACCAACTTTTCCTTCACCAAGACAGGAGCCATCCTGGTACTGGCAGCTAATAAAACCACAGATATGGCACACGCACCCCCTCGTGGCCAAGTGCGGAAGCGCATAGCCCCAAAAGTTCCCACTGAACCTGATAACCACTTGGGTTGTACCTGGTCACCACCAAAAGGGAACCTCAGATAGGATTTTAACTCCTTCCCAGGAAAGAGGGCCATGAAGTATGGCCTTAGGTGAAAGAGAGTGAAAAAGGTGGAAAGTGAAGAAAGGGGGAAGGTGGGGAAAGGAAGGAAAATGTGAAGGAGGGAGGAAAAAACAGAACTAAAGAGAAGGAAGAGAAAGAAAAAAGATATGGAGTAGGAAGAGAGAACAAGAGAAACAGGAAAGCCTGGGTGGGGGGCGGGGAGGGTGTTTCTCTATGCTAAGGCTTTCCTTGTGTCAAAAATAAACACTCAAGAAAACAATAATTGAAAATAATAAGAATGGACATGCCCAGGGGGAGCTGGCCACACTGTAGCAGCCAGGTGGGTACAGATGAGCCAGGGAGGAGAGGGGACAGGGACCCCAACACTGCCTGACTTGATAACCCTTTCAAAACCTAAATCTTTCTCAGTCCCTATCTGTGAACGGCCATCTAGCCTCTGCTTCCCAGACTAAGAGGTGATATGTGATGCCAGACCGCCCGAGGACTTGCTATATTTCAACAATGCATCAGTTATCACGACCTCCGGTGCTTTGTAAGATGCTGTGATTTGAAAGGCGCTGTTGAAATATAAAACATTATTGCCACAGCAGTAAAGAGATCCATGTTCATCTCCTCACCCACTCATTCTTGTCGGTATGCATGGAGACCACGCAAAACAATTCTGTCCGCGTTAGCAGCATACTTTACAATAAAACTGCACATGTCAGAGTTTGGCAAAGTGATCACATGCAAAACATTTCTGGAAGTATCAAGTTACCCTTGGTGTCCAAACGGCTACCCAGGGGGCAATGACATTTTTAGAGTCCGCCGCAAAAGTGAACACATCCAGGTCACATATAAAAATGCCATTTTGTGTTTTTTTCTGGAGTTAAACAATGAAGAGATGATCTTAACAAAAATGGCTGGGGAAGAACGGACACAAAGTTGATGTTGTTTACTCCTGTTATAAAAAGAGATCTCTCTTCTCCAAACAAAACAGACTTTTGTTGGCGACCTGTCTGTGGTCTGTAAGTGTCTGTGTGGGTTTCAATCTCTGGGTCCTGGTTAATTTCTCACACTCTCAGCACTAACCTGTCTGGATTTATACCAGAGGGACGTATAACACCTCAAAATCCCTTGCTTGCTGTTGATGGGGGCAGGGGTAGGGTACCAGGTACACTCAGGTGATCTGGATTGACTGGATCCAGCCTCAGAGGGCAACTGGTGTGTGGGGGAGGTTCCGGCTTCCTCTGTCAAATCTTACCCCGCAAATCAATTCTCTCCCAGTCATCCGAGCCACACTTGCCAATAACAGGTCTGCAACGCTGCAGCAGCTTAGACGCACAAAACACAGCGATCCACACACAGCTCCACGTGACAAGCTACCCTTGAGCATGCGGCGGTCGAAGCATCAGCCGAGGGGCCGATCACGGCAGCGGGCCTGCCCCTCATCACCTGGGTGCTTCGTGCAAAACAGCCTCTTCCGGTGTCTCTTTCCCCACTTACAGAAGGAGGGCAATATCACCCCCCAAACAGATCCTTCAAGATGCCCATGAGATGAGTGGATGTGAAATGCCCAGCACAGAGCCGGGTGCTCGGTGGGCACAGAATGGCTGGAACGCCCACAGAGCACCCAGAAACATGGGAGCCACATGTGGAACTTTAAATTTTCTAGCAGCCACATTAGCAAGGTGAAAAGAGACAGACAGGTGAAGTTCATTTTAATAAGATGTTTACTTAACCCTATGTAGACAGAATAGTATGTCAACATGTAACCAATGATTTTAAAATATTAATAAGATAGTTTACCCTCTTGATTTTTTATACTGAGTCTTTGAATCTCAGTATGTGTGTTTTACACCTATACAGCACATTTCAATATATGTGCAAAATTTTCAATGGTTAAAGAAAAATGTGGTCCTACCAAAACTATAAAACTACAAAGTTTTGTTTAATGAGAAAATATTTTGCGTTATTTCTATTTTTAGGTTGAAATCAATTATTTAAAATTAAAGAACATTAAAAGTGGTTCTTCACTAAAGCTAGCCCCAGTTCAAATGCTCGCTAGCCACATGTGCTAGGGCAGTGCAGTGTCAGAAGAGATTCAGAGACATAGAATTAAAAATCCCAGCTGTCAATGGTTAACCAAATAGATATCTCCTGGTCTTACCTACCCCACACGAAGCCCAAAATAGGCTGCCCAGGTGGCAACAGTGCCTGTGGCCGCAGGCAGAGAACGTGGCTCCTGCCAATCAGATGTGCTACACAGAGGAGCCAGGTAACTAGACACATTGACCTCAGCCCTCCACCCTCTCATCTCCCTGGGCCACATCCCAGCCGAAACCAGACATTGGAGAAGACCAAACGATGAAATGGTCAACCCCCAAGGGAGACAACAGTGTTGAAAGGAGTGTGGAGTGGGTCCAGAGGGCAACAGGAAAGCAAACAAACCACTGTGCGAAGTGCCAGGGTAAAGGACCTCACCTTGCACATCGAGTGGGCGGACTGGATTTCCCCTCTGGCTGCTTCTCGTTTCTGCGTGGGGTGTCTTGCCACCCGCGTTCAGTCACTGTGCGCCTGGCTTCTGGCCGAGAGTCTGGAGGCAGAGAGGCATCATGGTGTCACTCAGGATTTCTCGCCATGCTCCTCCCAGTCACTAGCCAGTAGCCTAGCGCGAGCCAACAGGCCCTCCTGCGCCCAGCTTTTTAATCCGCATCACAGTTGCCTCGCCTCACTGCCCGGTTGGGAACATGAGATGAAATGCCACGAGTGTCCTATGCCTTCGCTACTCCATGGAGGCCGAAGACACAGCGGCTGAGAGCATAGGCTCTGGGATGGAAAGTTCGGATTCAGATCCCAGCTCTGCCACCTTAAACCCTGTGAAGCCGCGAGATGCGGACTGTGCGCTCAACCCATCACCGACTCGCAGCTTCATCCTGCGCGCGCGGGAAGCGCCAGGGAAGATCAGCACCAACGGCGTGGACAGCGCCCTCCCTGAACCCCGCGGGCGGGAGCGCGGCAGTTCCCGCCTCCGCCCCCTAAGAGGGGCAACGACAGAGGCAAGTGTCAGGGCATCGGAGCAGGAACAAGACATGGCGGGGCCTATGGGTGGTGACCCCCTTTCCCCGGGGAAAGGAAAACCAGCATGGAAGCCACCACTCTTGTGCCCAAAAAACACCTGGGCTTAGTTCATGGACAGGGCGGCTTAGTACAGTGGTTAAGATCATAATCTAAGGAGCCAGCTTCTCTCTAGGTGTGTGGCCTTGAGCTAGTTACTTAAAAGCTCTGTACCTCAGTTCCCTTCCTTGTAAAAATGGGATTATAGTAGCACCTCCATCGTTGATTGCTATGAGGATGAATTAGTTCATATTTGAAAGTTCTTAGAACAGGGCCAAGCACGTAGTAGGTGCTTTATATAAGCTTCTTGAGTAAATAGAATAATCTCAGTTCTATAAACAAATGTCGACCCGTCGATTTCCTTAGCGTTGGGTACTGGTCTGAGACATGGTTCTCCCTCGAGAGCTGAGCGCGTATCAAAAGAAAATGCTTAAGTCAGCAAAATCAACAGGTCCGATTACTGCCACAAGTCATTGAGTTCCACCGTTTAGCATTCTACAGCCTGAGAATAGTTTAAATTTTTTTTTTTTTAATCTTTTGGACAAAACCCCAGCAGCCATTCTCCATCACCAACAGCATCAGCGGACTGGAAATGAAATTTTTACTCCTTCCATTACTAGCTCAGATGTAAGACTTGGTCCAGCCATTTCACCTTTCCTTGAGCCTCTATTTTCTGATCCATGAAATGGGGATAAAATTTCTACATCAAATAACCCTTCAGTTATTTAATGGAAGTGATTTCCTTCTACCTTTTGTCTTTGAAAGTCTATGAAGAGTGAAGAAGTCTGAGAAGTAACCAGTCTGGAAGACTGTATTTCACAGATGGCATCAGTTAATTAAGCATTAACAGATTTGAAGGTAAGTGTGAAGCAGGGTTTGTCTTTTTTGTGTTTTTACCTGAGTAATGATGCATAGCGATGCTTCTTGCCTGTGCTAACAAGAAGGCTGGGTTGTTCCACTTTGAATGGAGAAGGGCTGATGCCTTGGAAGCCTAGCAAGAAGAACAGAGTTTGAGACACAGCTTTTCAACTCCAAGATGTGTGACTTAGCGAGTGACTTAACTTTTCTTTTTTTTTAAGCATTAGGGTTTTTAAAAAGAGTCGAGACCACTGACTTAACTTTTCTTAGCCTTAGTTTCTTCAATTGTAAATACCTACCTTTCAGAAACATTGAGATTCATTAATTAATATATGTACATAAATTGCCTGGCACACCAGGGGCTTAGTAAATGGTAACTGTTTAAGTGCATATCCCCCTTGAAATAAAATTAAACGTCTCATCGAATCAAATAGACTTATAAAGTGGATAAAGAAAAAAAATCCACAGAAATTGCTTCTTTCGCTCATGGTTTATTTTCTAGATTTCCTGAAATATAGGGAGGAATAAAATATTATGCTCCAAAGAGATAATGCACTTCTACTGAGGAAGCTAAGTTTTAACGATACGAGGGCAATTAACTTCAAGTGAAGTCCAAGCTGATGCTCAATGCTGGAGAAGTTGCTTCTAAAGAGGTCTTTAAAATTAGCCAAGACTCTGAGGCTGTGCGGACAGCGGTTGTTGTTAGTCATGGCACAGTTTCTCCAAGATGTCAAGTTCGCATTCATAACAGGCCCCTCGCATCAGCCTAAGAGCCCTTACAACAAACGGATCTCTGATTAAAGGATGAGTACGGTCTTATTTTGCATATGCATCTTGGTCTTTCATAAAATAGTTGTCTGTCTCTTCTAAACAGCTTTAAGTTTCTCCTGCCTGCCCCAGCCGCCCAGGTCTTATCCTTCATGTGTCCGTTCGTTCTCTCTCTCTCTCTCTCTCTCTCTCTCTTTCTCTCTCTCTCTCTCTCTCTCTCTCATCACACGGCCTCTCTCTCCGTCACTCCACAGACCCGGAGGCCGCTGTCCCCTCTTTCAGCCCCATGGTGGTTCCGCCAGAATTCCTACTGGTTCCCCTCCTAAATATCTCAACCCCCCTACTTCTCTCTCCTTCCTCTGTCTTCTCCATTCTTCTCACTCGTCTCCCTCTTGTTCACTGTCTGCACTGACCCCAGACTCGTCGCCAACAGCACAGGTCTCCCCCTTTCCTCTTTGCTGGAACCCCATCCGTGGTCTCCACGGCCACTGGTCCAGGTGAAGGCCAAAATCCTTCACTCACCCAACAAGACCACTTCGATCTGGCCCTGCCTGCTCTGCCATTCTCTTCTCATTGCCGCCAAACTCATCTTTGGGTTTGGAGAAATATGCCATGAACGCGTTGAATGGTTGCTCCGTAATCGACAAGGGCCCCCCTTTGCTCATAGCATCGAAGTTTAACATTCTTCTGATTCTTCTATCATCTCCTCTCCCCTCTTTACAATCAGGGCCCAAAGGTGGCCTCTCTCCATGGGGGTGGAAGAGGAAGTCTAAGTTCTGTTCCCTTCACCAGCACTGCATGGTGTTGAAATAGGACAGTGAACTAACAACCTCAACCCATCAGCCAATCACACACACACACACACATACACACACACACACACACTCATTCACTCACACTCACACACTGCTCCCTGACCATAGCACCCAAGCCAGTGCCTGGATTGTCAATCATAAGTCAGTATGGTCAGAAACACCACAGCTCTGAGCACACAGGAAGTATCTCATCGACAGATGCTAACTCTAATGTGTTTTTTCCTTGGTATTTACCTCCTCATTGACTCAGCATTCAGTGAGGATGCAAGGCTGTCTCAGTTACTGTTTCTGGCTCTGGAGCAGGGGCCCTGCCCTCACAAAGCCTAGCGTCTAGCAGGGGAGATGGACGTGCCACTTACCAGCTTTATGACCTTGAGTGAGTTACTTAACCTCCTTATGTCCCAGTTCCATTATCTGTAAAATGAAAGTATTAACGTCACCTCCACAGTGTTGTTAATGAAATAAAATGGCATATGTCAATTGCTAAGTGCTGACTTCGTAAGATTGACGAGAGATATAATGAGACAATATGAGAAAGGTGCTTAAATGGTATCAGGATACTATGTCTTCAAGAAACGATGGCTTCGCATTATGATTATGTGAAGAGAGGTATGCGGGGTTGCAGACAGACTGTGGCCAGTCCTCTGAGGGGAGACGGGCTGGCGCTGTGATGAAGAATGTCTTGGGGACTTGCCTGGTGGGAGGATCAGGGACGGCCCCTCTGGAGAGGTGCTGAGACGGGAAGGAGCTGGTCACGAGACCCGGGGCATTCCTGGTCGCAGGTCTGGGACGGAGCAGAACCTGCTAGACACGGACCTGGCCCAGGCAGCACCTCCGCAGCTCACTGAGCCCCCAGCTGAGCCACGTCGCCGCTCTGAGGCTCGGTTTCCTCGCCTGCAAAGTGAAAATTACAATGTCCGTAATGAAGAGAGTGGAGGTCAGAGCCACGAAGACACCTTCGACGTGGTGGGTTTTAAGTAACAGAACTGGCGTAGCTCACCAAGCAGGGAGGCTCACCCGGCGTCGACATTTAATCAGTGCCAGGCTGCCTCTGCTCCCCTAAGGCTTGGCGCCTCAGAAATGAACAGCCGCCGCCTCGGGGTCATTCACATAACCAGTGAGTCGGATGTCCGGGCCGTGCCCACAGGACTCCAAGGCCGGGCCCTTCCCACGTCACCCTCGGTCACATCCAGAACCCGCCCACTCAGTCCGGAAGCCCCTCTTACCAGCTGTGACAGACTTACTCTTCAAGGGGCTGAAACTGTGCCTCCCCGTCCTCCTTCTTTCCTTCTCCCCATCTTCCTCCTCTTCCGTTCTTTTTTCCTTCGTCTCCTTTTGTGCACAGTTCTGGGGGCTTGCTAACTAAATCGGCAGATCTGACAACACTGGGCCAGAAGCGAGGGAAACTAAGGAGGGAAAAAATGACTCCGGTGAGTCTGACACAAGCGACCCACGCCACATCTTCCCAGCTGGAAGGACTGTCTGAAACATCGCTGAATTAAACGGCACTTTTCTGGAGGAAGCCGTGTTTTCTGAAATAAGAATTAGGAGGACACGTTCTTGAGAAGGAGGCTGAGGAGACGCGAAGGGGCCAGCGTGCTGGAATTGTTAGAACTGGGTTGGGGGGAAA
>JAQQSQ010001034.1:0-13263 GCA_028627145.1 Eidolon dupreanum
CCCCCCCCCATCCCTTCCGTGGATCTTTACTGCGTGACTGGGACTGGGACGTGCCAGTCCGGTTTCTGGAACCAGAGCAGCGAGCAGGCAACCCCGGCCCTGGCCGAGGGGGAGCTCGTGACGTTTAGATCGCTTACTCCCCTGGCTGCCCTCGAGGACACTCGCTGTCTTTCAAGAGCTGAGTCCCTGAAAGCTTTCAGTGATTTGCCCAAGGTCGCTCTGCAGATGTGTGGGTTCCTCAACCCAGTACCACGCCCCCAGGCCCACCCCCCAGGCCGTCCCTCCACTCCTCCTCCCCCTGACAGGCTGAGGAAGGAGCCCTGACCCCCGGCAGCCAGAGGACGAGCTGAACCAGGAGGCCGACGGCATCTCCCCATCCACACCGTCTCCCGCCCATGGTTTTAATTAGATTCTGGCACTTTCCAGCACCCCTAGGAGTTAAAAGCACTTTGCTTTGCATCTGCTGATCAAACGCGGGAGGAAACCCAGAAAAAAATAACCTCCATCTTGCTGTCAGAGCAGGGTTTTGGCTCTAGATTGCGATTAGCATAATATTTGTCTAAGGCGAACAGCTATGAATTTTTCCTGTCTGGAAGTGCGTTAATGGTGTTTAGGAGACAGTATCTTTTGGTGCAGGTCGAGCTGGGTCCTGATGGAGTTTGCTCAGAGCGATTGTGTCTTCCTCTGCTCTCGAAGGAGCCAGAGGGACGCGTCTGGGCACTGTTTATCATCTTATTTTTTATGTTTTTAAAATGTGTGCTCCCCCATCCCCAGAACCACTGAATTTTGAGGATCGTGTAGAGCCGGGCCCTCGAGGGCCGTTGACATCTTTCTCCTCGCAGGTCTTTGACACGTGGGTAGGTGCTTGATGCTGACTTCTCCGTGCTCTGGCCGGGGAGGGATTACTCAGCCCGTTTTATAGCTGTGAGGACTCAGCCTGAGGCAGCTGGCCGTGGACCCAGCATCACGCAGCCCTCAGGGGGGTCCCGGGAACAGGACCCAGCTCTGTCTTGACTTTACTTTCCAAGCCAGGGTCGAGCGTTTCCTGTCGTGGCCGGAAGGGGACCAGCTCTGCTGGGGCCGCTCGGCAGGTGCCCGGGTGCCCAGGGCTAGCGGACTAGCAGGCTGGGCCTGGGTCTGGAGGCTCGTCCTTGGCAGAACCAGCCACGGTGCAAGGCGTCCGGGAGCCCAGCTGCTCCGAGGCTCGCCTCTCGGTAGAGACGTTTCTTTCTGAACACCTTCACCCTGCCACTCTCCCCAGGGAAGCACGGAGGAGAGGCCAGTCTGACCATAGCCGGACCTTGTCCTCCGCCCTTGGCCGCGGAAGGATCCCAGGGCTGGGCATCGGGGACCGTAGGGCTGTCCCCACTTCTGTCTCCCACCGTCCATGAGGCACTGCCTTCTCGGTGAGCCTCGAACTCCCAGGGACAGGGACAAAACAGGTGTCCGCGATGCTGCCACAGCAGCACCTGTCCAGTGGACAGCCCCAGCCGCCCTCACAGGCCGGAGGCTCCTCACAGGCGGATGGAGAACTCGGACGAGCACTGAGGAGCGTCTTAGGTGCCAGCGGCCAGCGCCCGAGGGATGGGCCCATCGCTTCCCGGCTCCAAGTGGCCCCCTTGGCAGCCCGAGGCCTGCGAGACGTGCTTGTGGAACGTGGGTCCTGCAAGGCTCCTGGAAAAAGGGGTCCATGCCCCCCGAGGCTGAGAGGCGCCTCACGGTGGACACACCCCAGCCCTGCAGACCATGGATGACCCTCTCCCAGAACCCCCTGAAGAGGCGACCTGCTGAAGGGGTTCCTTTCTGTCTCGTAGGTGCTTCTGGCCCGGCTGCAGCCCTTCCGGCACTAACCGCCCCCCGGGGGCTGCTCTGAGGGGCTTGCTCACTGCGGGACCCGTCCAGGCCATTCAGAAACCAGTGGCCCCGGCCTGAGCACCCTGCTGTCCCAGAGGCTTACGATCAGGAGCAGTGCTCAGTCCCCAAGCCTGAGGAGCCAGCTCTGGTCTCCACCCCGCCCAGTGACCTCGCCTCGGGCAGAGCCAGGGCTGCTGGGGGGTTCTGGGGGAGGGGTGGGCCCGAGCTAGCCTTCCTGCGGGCCGGCTTGGTGGGGGGGGTGCTGATGGACGGCGGCGTAATGCGTGCTGAACGGAGTGGAGGGACCCAGTGGCCCGTGAAGAGTCCTCATCCGCACCCCTCCTCCCCACCCCGCCCAGAGTTTGCTTTACAAATTAGAGGAGGGCACCGAGGTCACATCCCAGAAGCCAGCCCCGGGCCAGAGCAGCCCGTGGGAGCGGGGCGCGGGGCTCTGCTCCAGGGGGCGCGGGGGCAGATAGGACCCAGCCCTGTGGACGGGTGGGAGGAAGAGGGGGTGTCGTCCCCAGCCCCGGTCAGGCAGCCCGCCTCGGCCATCTCATTAGGCTCACGGCGCCCTGCCACCCCAGAGCAAGCACGCAGAGGCTGGGGTGCGGGCGGGGTCTCTGGGGGCGGGGATGGAGTACCGGCCGCCAGGCCCCGGGGCCGCAGGAGGAAGGGCCGCCACGAAGGCAGGACCATCCCCAGTGCTGGAACTTAGATGCCGGCTGCGGGCTAGACTGGAAAAAACGCCGGCCGCTGCTTGCCAACCCCACTCGCGCCGTGGCAACGCCTCTTTGCTTTGCTCCCGCGCTTTCCTTGCAACTGGCCTGGCGACCAGCTTCGGGTAACAGACTGGCGATGGGACGCTGTGGGACCTGTGAGGCCTGTCCTTCCACTCCGGCCCTCTTGGGCTCTGAGACTGGGCGCCAGGCCAGTCGCCTGGCAGAGGAGAAGCGAGGTGCAGCCCCTGTCAGCACCCGAGTGAAACAGAGGTGTCACACCTCGGGTCACAGCACAGGTGGAGGACGGCGTGACGGGCAGAGGGCCTGGCACAGAGGCAGTGGCTACTGGCGGTGGTGGTTGTGCCCGCGGTCATGAACTGGACGCTCGCGTGTGCCCGATATCCTTCACGTCTTTGTCCATTTGATCCTGTGACGACCTTGTGGGGTTGTGGGTTGTGGGGTGGCCGCTGTCACGGCTCCCGTTCTACAGACCAGGAAATAGCCTCAGCGAGGACAAGCCCCAGCCGCACACCAGTGGGTGCTCGGAGCGGTGGGTGGCGTGACGGTGGCGCACGCACACGCGCACGGCCCCGGGCCGTTAACGGAAGCGAGCACGGGGCAGTGTGGGGCGGGAGCTGCGGCGAGGCACCCGAGACGCGCCTGTCACGCAGAGTCCGCCCGGCCCCGGCTCTTGCAGACCGGACGACCGTCCTCTGTGGAAAGAGCTGACGCCTCGATGGGTTTCCCCCGTCAGCGTCTCCGGCACAGCTCGCCGCGTGGGGGCTGCGGCTGGCGCATCTCGGGCCAGGCGCACAGGGGTTTGTCACCGGGCCACGGTTCTGAAAGCTGAGGCTGCAGCGGCCTAGTGAGCCGGGCGCACGGCGGCGCTGGGGCCACTCGGAGCCGCGACCTTGCCCTTCTCCGCTCTGCTCGGAGAGCTGCCCTGTCTCCACCGCCCACTCCCTCCCCAAGCGCCAGCCGGGCCCTGCAGGTGGCGGGGAGCCTGGTGGGGCTGGGACGAAAGACAGTGAGGCAGCCCTGCCCCAGCCCTGGCCCCCAGGCCGGGGTGGGGGGGCCCATCTTGCGCCCACATGCTCCTTGAATGCCGGCCCACGTGTTTGAGGCGAGGCGTCCGTCCTCAGGTGGGGGTCACGGCCCAGGCTGGCGCTCTCGGAAGCACGTGGGCTCTGCAACGTGTCTCCGGTGGGCTGGCCGTGTTTGTTCTTTGTCTGATGTTGAAAGGAGCTCGGGGTGCAGAGCGGGGCCCCCTGCCTCACCCAGGACACCTGAGGGTGATGGCTAATAGCTCTTCCACATGGAGGAGTGGAAGAGCTGCCCCTGGGTTTGAAGGGACTTACTGGAGCTGAGCACATCCCCCTCACCTTGGGACAGATGCCCGGGGGTGCCCAGGGCCTGGCTCCCCCACAGTGTGCCCAGTCTGCCGCCTCCAGCTTGTCCTTCCTTCCAAATGCACCAGGCCCCTGCTCCTGTCTCTTCGTCCTCCTTCCCCTTCTGGCTCCTCCCGTTCCCCCCCCTCCTGCCCCTCTGCCCTTCATCCTTCATGGAGGGCCTGCCCTCAGCACGTCCCCTGTCCCGAGCATCGGCTCTGGGTTCTGTGCCCCCCAAGCCCAGCTCCTTTGAAGGCCTTTCCCGGAGAATCCAGGAGAGTCTGCCCATCCTAAGAGCCCTCACTTGATCACACCTGCAAATCCCTTTTGCCCTGACAGGCACCACATGTGCAGCTCTGGGAACTGGGTCCTGGGTGCCCCCGGAGAGGGAGAGGTGCTGTTCAGGCTGCAAACAAACAGCTGCAGGAACAGCGGAGGCGATGACGGACCTGTCGTCTCCCGCTTCCCATTCCGGGCGCCTGGCGGTGCGGGGAGGTGAGGAAACTCTCACCCCTCACGGGGGAGGAGGGGCGGAGAAGAGATGGCATCCCCCAGCTGTGGCCTCCCCAGACTTCAACTCCCGATTTCCATTGCCGTAAGCCCACAGCTAGGGTCACCTGCAGCCAGACCCAGGGCGGAAGGGCTGGTTTTCAGGGCACAGCCGGACACATGGGGCTGAGTCCCACTGGCCCTTGTTCCCCCTGTGTCCAGGCACGGCCAAGGGGAGGGGGGAGGGGCTGGGGCAGGGGCCTTCACGGCTCACGGCGCTCCAGAGAGACTGAGCGGAGCTGAAGCTCCCCGGAGCAATCACGGCCCAGGACTGGCGGGCAGCTGTCCAGCCCCGCCGGCCGCCAGGAGGGCAGCAGCTGCAGGCGGCCCAGGGCGGCCGGAGGAGGGTCTGCGTGGCCTGCAGAATGTGATGAGCTCTTTGTCCTCGGGTGGGGATTTAGGACGCAAGCCCGTGGCCTCCGGCTTGCAGGCAGCCCTGGGCGGTGTTCTCGGCGGGGTCCCGCCTTGCTGCCCGCGCTCGGCTTCGTTGCTCACCAAGGGCATCAGCGGACAGACGGGTTACGTGACCTGCCCGGGGTCACCCAGCTGGGCTGTCACAGGCTGGCACCGGAACCCACACCTGTTGGTTCCAGACCTGCGCCCTTCACCCTATCGGCAGCTTCTTTCTTCTCCTCAGAGAAATCCGGCTCAGGCTGTCCCCCGGCCCAGGTGTTCCCACCAAGACACAGGGCGGCCCGGCCTTAGAGCACGGGCCCCTCCGCCCAGGGAGGAGGGTGCCCGAGCTCTCCGGGCGGTCCCCGGTCCCCGGGCAGCAGAAGGGAGCCAAGGCTCAGAGAGCCGGGCCCCTTCCCGATCCCCAGGCGGACCTTGGCACTCTGGATGTACACACACGGACGGGGCAGTGATGGTGACAGCCCTCACCACGGAAGGTCCGTGAGTGACAGCGCGAGCGTTAACGTTCTCCCTGTCAAAACCACCCGGCTCATGAGCAGAGGGGAGCGGTTCTGGCCGCACGGCCAGCCACCGGGCAGTGCTCACGGTCAGTGTCTGACAAGCGGCTGGGGCGGGCGGGAGGGGGAGTGTGTGTGAGGACGAGGGCCACAGTCCTCAGGAATGACAGCCGCTGAGTCAGGCGTGGGGCCCTGTGGGTCACGGAGCGTGAGGACACAGAATACAATGCTCAAACACCTGGAAGAGACATGAGCACAGACGAGATGCAAACGCCTTCTTCAAAAAGTCGGCGAAGCTCAAATGTGCTGCTTAAGCTATAATTTGCAAAGACAGTTTGGAGCGATTCAATAAAACAAGTGAGAAATTGCAGATTCCTGGTTTGGATTGACATCAAAGATGCCTTATTGTCAACTTTAAATTTATCTCTTAAGGAATTGGGGTGGGGGGGAAGCAGATAAAATGGCCGGAATGCGAAATACGGGCCAGCAGCGAAGCCAAAGCAGCCATTCCGACACCGAGAAGCCAACTGGAGCCAAAAATCGCTCAGCTCGAGGCCGCGGTTCTCCCGGGGAGACGCATTCGGAGCAGAAGCAAAGAGCAGCTCTCGGATTGCGCGACACCGGGCTGACCACCTGGGGGGCCGGAGAACGCGCTGGGAACACTCATGCGTAACAATGTAACGAGTTGTGGAGCTAAGAACGACACGCTTTCCTAAACCAACAGTTGTCGGAAACAAATTAACAATCCAGCTCGAGAATGGGAAGCTAGAGTTACCTTTCTAGTCTTTGTATCAAACGTGGTATTCCAGTGTCATGATGCAAAGCGGCAATAAAAGCAGACAGTAAAAAAGAGAATGTGGGAAGAAGTAAACGCCGTCAGGGAGGTAATAAAAATCATGTTATTTTCTTGGATTTGTAAAATATCCATGATATTTGTCAGTTTCAAAAAAAACAGATAACATGTTGTTATTCTTTCTACTTGTTATTAAGTATTCGCCTTTGTTTCTAATTTTACACTCATAATTTTGTGATTTTTCCTTAAAGAGGGCCCCAAATGGCATCTGGGCCAGGCCCGCAATTCCTGGTCCCACGTCCGCCCTCACGTGTGTTTGTGGGGCTGAAATGAGGCCATCTGCACAAAGCCAGACACAGGCGCTCACCTTCGGCACTTACTGCTGTCGCTTGCGATCATTCTATTTTTCGGGTGACTAGATCTGACCCCCGCTTCGTCCCCCTTGGGCTGGGGATCAAGGGCGTCCCCTGGCCACCAGCATTCTGTTCTGCTGCTTGTGCGACCTCCCTTGACTGACGCTGCCTCCCTTCAAGTTTGAGTATCAATAATCCCCCATCGCAGGGCACCAGGGAACCCCGATATCCGGGACAGTGACCCACAGCCTTCTGGTCGGTCCTGCCCAGGCCTTGTCCCAACCTCACGTGGCCTTTCAGAGATGAGGAAAGGGGTGCAGAGAGAAGAAATGACCTCGCAGGCCCTCAGCAGAGTGTCCCCGGGCGGTGAACAGCAGCCCCTGGCTGCAGAGCGGGCAGCCTCCAGCACAATGCGGTGGCCATGTGAGGACAAGTGCTGACAAGTCCCAACCTGCTGGGCCTTCCTGTGCACCTGAGCCACACTCAGTCACTCACTGATCACCCTCCAGTGCTCACCAGCACCTTCTTCATGACACCCTGGGGAGACCGTCCTGCCCCCGGGGTTGTCGTCTGAAAAACGGGCCTCCAAAGACACTCACAGTTAATCCCTGGACCCGGCAAATGTGACTTTATTTCGAAAAAAGGTCTTCGTGGATGTGGTTAAGTTAATGACCTCGAGATGGGGAGAGTCCTGGATTATTAGCCCGGTGGTCCCTATATGCCAGAGTGTCCTCAGAAGGCTGAGGCAGAGGGCGATCCTGGACGAATGGGGACGGAGGCAGCCAGGTGACCACGGCAGTGCGAGGTGGGGGGCGGGGGGGTCAGGACTGAAGTGATTGGAGCTGGGGGAGCTGGGAACCTCTGGGTGGAGCGAGGCCCAGCCGACTTTGGACTTCAGGCCTCCGGAAGGGAGAGAATGAACTTCCACCACTGTCAGCCCCCAGGGTGTGACAGTTTATGACAGCAGCCACTGAAGATCCCACCTAAACGTGTGGGCTGGGCGATGGCGTATGGCCTGGCCGGTGCTCTGACGCGTCAGGCCCTCCCGCTCACGGCCTCCGCGCTGGCCGTGCCCTGTGCCCGGGACCCGCTGGCCTCCCTCTCCTCCCTTAGGCCTCTGTGAACATGTCCCCGTACCTGAATCGCCCCTGCCGTCCCCAACCTCATTCTCCTCCGTGGCACTTACCGCCTGCCCCCACGCCACGCCGCCTGCTACCTCGTCGCGGTCACTCCGTGTGGCCACCGTGGGAGGCAGGTGCGGGAGATTCTGGTTAGACAGGAAGAACTGGGGAAGTAGATCCGGCCGCCGCCAGGGGGACCCCTTGCCGGCCCCGGTAGGTCTCTGCTGCCATCTCTGTGCTCAGACCTGCTGCAGGGGGTGTGGCTGCGAAAGGGAAGTCCTGGGAGGAGGACAGCTGTCCCCACCCGGGCCGAGACCCCCGGCTGCGGCTCGGCTCCTCCGGTCCCTCACCGGCATGGGGACCGCCCCGCGCCTGCATTTCAGCGGCCGCGTCACTAAGGCGAGGGCATCAGGGCCTGACCCATGTGTGTCCCCGGGAGGGAAGTGGCGGGGGGGCCACCGGGGACACCTGCACTGGCCTTAGACCCCAAGGATTCGAGTTCGGAACTGCCAGCCGCGCCCCCCAGTGCCCCGGGGCCCGGCCAGTGTCCTGAGACACCGACCGGCTGGTTCCTCCCCTAAGGCTCGGGCCGCGGCGTTCCCCCCGCTCAGCCACAGTAGGGGCCAGAGAGCATGCCCCACGGTCCCGCAGAGCGCTGGGCAGCCCCGGAAGGTTCTAGCAAGTGGCAGTACTGCCGTGGTTAGAGACCCGGGTTCACCGGCTGGCTCCAGGAAGCCCTCCCCGCTCGGGCCCCACTGAGAGCATCTGCTCCCCATTATACGAGGGGCCGACAAGACGTAGAGACGCGGCCCCATGATCTCACCGCTGGAGGGGGGCTGGCGGCTAATCAAGAGCCCAGACCCCTCCAGCTCGCTCGCACCCTGGGCGCTGGGAGCTGGCGGGAGCACATCTAGGCCTCGCTTTCGCCCCGCCCGACAGGCTGAAGCAATCAGCATTCTTGGCATTTCCATGACACCTTGCCTGGATGGACAGACACCAACACCAGCCCGCCTCCCCCCCGCCTGGCCGAGCTCCCCTTGCTGCCTGGGCTGGCCTGGCCCATGGGCCGGGCCGGGGGCCAGGCCAGTCCTGCCTGTGGGTCCTCACCCAGGCTCTCTGACCCGGAGACAGAGTCTGGAGATGGAGGGCCCAGCTCCTGATGGGCCTCGCACGGCCCTCTCGCTGCGAAACAGAACAAGGCACGCCTGCCAGCCCCGGAGGGGTGGCCAGGACCCTCCGGGGGAGAAAGGAGGTAACAGCGTGAGAGGGCCCAGGGTCCCTGCGGAAGCTCCGAGCGACACCCACAGCAACCCCCACGCCAGCCTCCTGCCGTTTGGCACGAGCTTTATGTGGCCCCCGGTTCAACTCTGCGCCCATCAGTGCTTTTCACATAATATTCCCAGCTGACTGACGAGGCTCAGCTTGCACTCCTCTGGCGACGGTGAGCTTGCTACCTTAGAAGGACTCCCTTTCCGCACTTGGGTGGCTCTGGCTGCTCTCTGCCTCCCGAGGACATCCATTCACCGGTTCTAGCTGCGTCCCCTAGATGGAGCCCCATGTGACATGCTCAGGGTCCTTCCTCCCGTGGCAGCCTTCAGATGGCTGAAAGCAGTGACCCCCGGCCCCAAGCCTTTCCTCGGTTCCTCTGGTGATGGCCACTTTCCCTCTTCCCTGTCACCTCCCTCTAGCTGTGCTCTGGTTCCAGAGAAAATGTTGCTGAAAAGAGCAGAAGAGTACAACTGAACGCCTCCCGAGGTGCGTCGGGGTAGACCCGGCGATGCCCCTGGCCCTCCCTGGAGGGTCAGAACATTCTGGCTCCCAGGAACGAATGACGTGGGGTGACCAGTGCCGTCCCCATGCCCAGAGTCTGGATCTGGATCACACGCCTTCCTTCGTTCCTGCATGCATGCACATATGCATGCACCCATGCAATGAAGCACCTATGCAACGAAGCACCCATGCAATGAAGCGCCCATGCAACGAAGCACCCATGCAACGAAGCACCCATGCAATGAAGCGCCCATGCAACGAAGCACCCATGCAATGAAGCGCCCATGCAACGAAGCACCCATGCAACGAAGCACCCATGCAATGAAGCGCCCATGCAACGAAGCACCCATGCAACGAAGCACCCGTGCAATGAAGCACCCATGCAACAAAAGCGCCTGTGCAACAAAATGCGCTCGCTCCTGCAACACGTGATCTCTGAGTCCTACTAAGTGCCAGGCAACCACCTGCTGCGAGCATAATTCTAGACCTGACAAAACACCATGGGGAGACCCAGAGCAAGTTGCCTTCTTAGTGGGTATTGTTTTCCTGGCTGAGTGGGTAGGTCTGAGCAGTAAATGCCATAAAAAAAATCACTTTTCTATTTCTGAGCACGCTTGTCAGCTTAATGGGGGCTTTAAGTGGTTCGCCGAACTTCGCCGTGCAAAGAGGACAGAACTCACAAAGCCACACGCTCGCTCCTCATCGATTCTCTCGCGCTTTCCCCCCCAAAAGAACCCCATCCTCCGCTGCATAGAACTCCCCGCCTCTGGCCAAGACCTTGGGCCCTAACGCACTCCGGGTGCATCTCAGGGGCCCCTTCCCCGCTGCTGACACTGTCGCCAAAGAAAATTCACGCCCTTTGCTTGCACAACACCTCCAAGGGAGGGGCGTTTTCCACTAGCGGGCCTGCCTGTGAGGGGCTGGGTGGTGCAGGCCTAACTCCAGCCCCTCGGAGCGCTGTCTTACTTGCAAATAGGCCCCGTGCGGATGCAATGCGATGGATGGGACGAGGTCACACTGGAATCTGACCGGTGTCCTTATGAAAGGGGACACTGGACACAGCCACACACACGGGGACAGCGCGGGGTGGAGATTGCGAGAAGCTGCCGGGAGCCACCAGATGGAAAAGGGGGCAGAGCCTCCCCTGGTGCCTTTGGGGGGGGTGGCCCTGCCGACACCTCAATCTGGGACTGCCAGCCTCCAGAACTGGGAGACAACCGCCTCCATTGTCTAAGCCGGAGTCGGTGGCACCTGGTTGTCGCAGCCTCAGGAGACAGACACACACCTCACAGGGCCAGACGCTGGTCACTAAGTGTCTGGGAAAGCAGTCGAGTCAGGCACAGAGCCACCAACCGAAGCCACACCGAGATGTCCCTTCTCATCCATCACTTTAAAATGACACCGTTTACGTGGGTGAGGTGACGGGGACATTGTCGTAGGCTGGCTGTGGGCGCGCAGCCACGTCCTCCTCGGGAACGTGTGTCGTCACCGAGGAGCCAGTACCGACAGGCATGACGGCTGGCTGCCCTGTCATTTATCCATTGATGACAAACTGGACGTGGCTGAATGTGTGATGAGGGGCCTGTCCATGTGGTTGGAGGCTCGTCTGCTGGGTGGCACATTATGGGGTGCCTGAGCGCAGTCACTCGGCACACACGCGAACACGCACAGCGCTCCACCTCCCGTCAGCGTGACAGCCTGTCGGGGCGGCGTGCGTGCCCCAAGCTCCAGGGCCTTAGAGGAGGGCGCTCAGCCCGCGGGAGAGAAGTCGGCAAACAGTCATTCCGGAACAAGGCGACTCAAGAGGCCGCCCCCTTTCCCACTGTGGGTGGAGCTTCCAGATGCTTCTTTCAGAGAGAGAGGTGCCCGCTGGGTCAGACCCAAACCTGAGACAGGGGCCTGGGGGTGTGAACCCTCCACCTGTCCCCACCGCCGCCAGAGAGGGTCTGTTTCCCATCTTCCCGGCAGCTCAACCGTGGGGCTCCCCGAGCCGTCTCCAGGGCCCGAGCGGCCACCCCAGCTACCCTCAGCCCCCGCGGCTGGGCTCCTCCTGACCTTCTCCGGCCCGGCTCCACCCTCACCCCTTCTCATCTCTGAGTTTCCTAGGTGAGGGGGTCCCTGGGCCTCCCCAAACAGCCACTGTTTGTGACAAAACAGCCTCTGTGTTTACATCTGCAGAACAAACTGTGGAGTTTAACAGAAACCAGGCCTCGCCTCGTTTGACTCCATTGCAGGGCCGTCCCGTCCGGGGAAGGGGCAGCTCAGGGTCCCGGAATACCTGAGGAGCGGGAGGCAGGACGGCCCGTGGCCGGCGCTGCATCCAGAGTGAGCCGAATCCCAGCTCCAACCCTGGGCCTCGGTGTCCCGCACCTCTAGGACGAGGGTCCGTGCGGAAGGAAGCGGGGGCTGGGCGGGCGTTGTGGTCCCGAAGGTGAGTGGGGCTTAGGCGTGAGAGAGGAGGGGCGTGGAGGGAGGGGAGAGCCAGGCCAGGGCGGGCTGGGGGACCTGGGAAACAGCGTGTGAGCCGTTGGGCGCAGGGAACCTTTATGTGGTCCACGGTTCGGCTGGCCCCTGTCGGGGTCCCAGCTGGGCACGTGCCAGGGGGCTGGACCCTGGACACTGCAGCCGTGCAGGTCACACGGCCACATGCCATAGACATTCGGCTCACAGTGAGCCCACAGGGCCACGAGTTTCTCAGGCGGGGGGCCGGCCCTGCCCCCTCCTAGTACACACTGAGATCACTCTGTCCCTCCAGCCCAGACGCCGGGCCACGGTGCTGCCCTGTGAGCCTCCCCCGCCCGCCCCGCCCTCTGCCCAGGCTGTGACCGTCCAGGTGACCATCCAGTCTGAGGGGCGCAGGGTCCGGGCTTCTCCGAGCCAGGGACCCGGAGAGCTGGGGGTGGCTGGGGGTGACAGCGCAGGCTGCCAGGTGTCCTCTCAGAGAAGTTAGGGGCGCCCTCTAACCCTTGTCTCCGCCCACCGAGGAGGCAGCCGCCTCGGGAGCGGTGAGTGCCCTGCTTCTGGAAGGGTCTGTGAGCTCCGGGCTCTGTGAGGTGCCCTTCAGAAGCCCATGCCAGTCCCCCAGCCCCACCAGCCAACTCCCTTTATGGGGACTCTCAGGGAAAGGTGACAAAGCCACCCCTGGTTTGGCGACAGGCAGCCCGGCCCTGCGGAATTCATGAAGGCTTGCGAAGTCTCTGCTCTGGTGCTCCGTTAGGGTATGCGTGGTTAATTTGTGTGGGGACTTTTGGCCTCGGCGGCTCCGGCTGGGGCTGGCTGGCTGGAGGGCGTCCAGGCCATGGACACATGGGGGCCTCCCGGAGGTCCCCGGAGGTGCGGGAGCAGCAGGCGGTCAGAACCCTTTGTTGGGACACTGTGATGGGACGTGACCTCCGGGGGCGTCCCCAAGGGTGTCCTCGTGTCCGGGAGCACGCAGGGCTCCCACCCCCTGCCATCCGGGCTGGACAGAGCTCGGGGTCTCGCTCAGAGAGAAGGCCCAGGGACGCACTCCAGGGCTCGGGGGGGATGCCGCTTGCCCCTCCTGTCCACGGCACTTCACAGTGGACCGAGCCTGGGAAACAGGCTCCTTGCAGTCAGGGAACCGAGCCTGGGGTCGTTTGTCCAGGGCACGTGGTCAAGCTGTCCTTCCCCATGACATCCAAGGTCAAAGCTAAGAGGGACCACACCTGTATTTGGACATTTCTCTGGCCCCTGCTAAGATGTCCAGACGATACTGGCCATGCATCCATCCGTCCATCCTTCCATCCATCCTTCTGTCCATCCTTCTGTCCATCCTTCCTTC
>JAQQSQ010001035.1:0-13257 GCA_028627145.1 Eidolon dupreanum
AGTGTTGCTTGTTTTGTACCCCTACGGTGGTCTGTTTCCATTTATATTAGAGAGAGAGAGAGAGAGAGGGAGAGAGAGAGAGAGAGAACTATATGTATTCTAAAAGGCAGTACTTTGTTCTTTTTGTAAGTGGAATAACTTTCTTAATTTATCTTTCTGATAGTTTGTTATTAGTGTATAGAAACACAACAGATTGATATATATTAATAAATACTTAGGAATAAATTTAACACAGAAGGCGAAAGACCTGTCCTCTAAAAACTATAAGACATTGGTGAAAGAAATTAAAGATGACTCAAATAAATTAAAAGATATACTATGTTTATGGATTAAAAGGATTAATACTGTTAAAATGTCCATACTACCCCAAAGCACTATATAGATTCAATGCAATCTCTATCAAAATCCCAATGGCATTTTTTTTTTACAGAACTAGAATAAAATCATTCTAAAATTTATGAGGGACTACAAAAGACCCTGAATAGTCAAAGCAAGCTTGAGAGAGAACAACAAAGTTGGAAGTATGCTCTCTGATTTAAACTATACTACAAAGCTATAGTAATCAAAACAGTATGGTATTGGCACTAAAACAGATATAGATCAATGGACCGGAATAGAAAACCCAGAAATAATCCCATGCTTATATGGTTAATTAATCTATGACCATGGAGGCAAGAACATGCAATGAGGAAATGACACTTTCTTAAATAAATGGTTTTGGAAAAACTGTACAGATACATGTAAAAAAAAATGAAACTACACCACTTTCTTATGCCAAAAACAAAAATAAACTTAAAAGTGATTAAAGAGTTAAATTTAAGACCTAAAACCACAAAACTCCTAGAAGAAAACATGGCAGCAAACTCTGACATTGGTCTTAGCAAAATTTTTTTGATATATCTTCCCAGGCAAAGGCAACAAAAGCAAAATAAATAAGTGGGACTGCATCATATTAAATAGCTTTCACATAGCAAAGGAAATGGTCAACAAAATGAAAAGACAGCCATGTACTGAATGGGAGAAGATATTTGCAAATAATATATCCAATAAGGTGTTAATATCTAAAATATATAAAGAACTTATGCAATTCAACATCAGAAAAACAATCTAATTAAAAAATGGGCAGAGGACCTGGATAGACATTTTTCCAAAGAAGACATACAGATGTCCAATAGAAATATAAAAAGATGTGACTATCATTAATTATCAAGAAAATGCAAATCAAAACCACAGTGATATATCACGCCTGTGACTATTATCAAAAAGCAACAAATAACAAAAATGTGTGGCTAGGATGTGAAGAAAAGAAAACCCCGGTTCTCTGTTGGTGGGACTGCAAATTTATACAACCTCTATGGAAAACAATATGGAGGTTTCCCCCAAAATGTAAAGATACAACTACCATAAGACCTAGCAATTCCACTTTTGGGTATTTATCAGAAGAAAACAAACACTAATTTGAGAAGATACATTCACCCCATGTTCTATTAGCCAAGATATGAAAGCAACTTAGGTATCTTTCAATAGATGAATGGATAAAGATGTTATCTGTGTGTGTGTGCGTGTGTGTGTGTGTGTGTGTGTGTATACACACACACGCACACACACACACACAATGGAATATTACTCAGCAATAAAAAATGAAATTTTGCCATTTGTGACAACATGAAGGAACATAGATAATAAGTCATACAGAGAAAGACAAATGCCATGTGATTTCACTTATATGTGAACTCTAAAAACAAACAAATGAACAAAACAAAACAGAAACAGACTCATAGATAACGGAGAACAAACTGATGTTCACCGAAGGGGAGGGAAATGGAGGGATAGGTAAAAAGGTAAAGGGGAATAAGTGGTATAAACTTCCAATTATGAAACAAATAAATCATGAAGATATAATGTACAGCACAAAGAATATAGTTAATAATACTATAATATCTTTGCACTGTGACAGATAGTTACTGGACTTATCATGGTGAGCACATTGTAAGGTATATAAATGTAGAATGACTATATTATATACCTGAAGCTAATATAATATTGTATGTCAACTACATTTTAATTAAAAGAAAAAAGTTGAGACACTTGAAAAATTTAAAAAAACAAAAAAACAAAAAAAACAATGCCTTGAATGATAAAACCTAGCAATGTTTCCTGGGGATAAAAATGTCCTGAAATGTAAGGCAAAATTTTAAAAAATCTAAAAATAACAAATGATACAGTGTAACTTATGCAATAAAATTAAACCTAATAAGACAAAACATAAGAACATCAATCCCTTGAGATATACAGATGGATACTAAGTTGTTTTACACATATCACCATACAAAATTTGATTATCCAGTCATGTTTCTGTTTGTGCTGAAGGGCTTCAGAATTAAAGTTTAATCACTTCCAGATTTTAAGTATCTGTTTTCACATGCAATTTATTCTTTAAAATACATATTTACACATTTCAGAATTATTTCACTACACATTCTAATAATTAAGCCTTTATATCAAGATTAGCAGTGTGACATGGTGGAAAAACATGGCTTCCAGAGAACCTGGGCTCAGCTTTTGCCTTTGTTTATCTTCAAGATGTCAGTTAATTTCTCTGAAACATAAATGTTTTTTATCTGTAAAAAATAGAATAGGGAATAAAAATAGTTTCACGGTGCCAGAAGGCTTTCTAAGTGCATATGTGAAAGTAATGAAATAGCTTTAGAAACTTTAAATTCCTACGCGAACATTAATTATTGTTGTCCTTCAGGATCGATGATTGTACAGAAAAGAGAATGCAATATTTTATGACAGAAAATTGGGTTCAAGTTCTGGTTCTGCTTCTTGCTAGTTGTGGGCCTCTTGGCATTTGTGTCCTGTCAGTGAGGATGCAACTATCACTCACTTTATAGATTCCTCTAGAAATCAAATGAATTATTTGTGACAGGAGAGTCACTCCCTGAAGAAAATGTTAGGAACTCTATAGCTAGGTGGAACTCAGTTTGAAAGTCACACATTAAAATAATCTATCAAAACTATTACCAATTTTTAAAAGTTTGAAATTTTTTTATTACTAAACGATGAGAATTTCGTAGTCCACCACCGGCAATATAGTCTTACAAATAAAACAGAAAATTGTTAAGGAGAATGTTTTAAAGATGCTCTATGTACATTTTAACAGATTTGTTAATCACAAAATCTCACCTTGCTTCTCTTTTATTTCAGTCTCTTTCTGTTTCACGCATGCACACATATACTCATGCACACGATACACACACACACACAAAGGTATGTACATATAATTCATTGTTCCTATATTGCTGCTCAGAGTGACCTTCTCTGCTAAGGCAGAAAGCATGAGGCAGCCTATTGTAGTTTCAATATAATACTCTTGAGACGTTTCATTTTCATGGATCTTTTGTACATAGTCATGGGGATATTGCACAAGCTGGTCTAACATGTGGAGACATTATTGTGCTGCTTAAGTGCCTCCTTTGTTTCCTAATGTGTATCTCTATTGTCTCTACTGCTTGTACCATCCCAGCCTTGACACAAGATTTTCACATTCATTGGGTGACAGCTTTAGGTCCATGGTGACGTCATCTGGTCCTATTGTCTCATTAATATGAATCTGACCAGCATTTTTTATAGGAATAGGATTGACATAGTGTTAAAATACTGCTTTGACTTTCTGTTTTCTGTTTACTTTCCACATCCACACATACTCTCACACCCTTTCCTGGTAAACACTTTTAAATGAAATTATTTTCTAATTCATGCTTGCAATAGTATAATATGATGCTATTATAACTATTTTAATGGCATCTTATATTGTTATTATCATTCCTATTATCCTAAATACTAATGTTGAACTATATTAGCACAAATATTAAAGTCAAAATAAATATTAACACTGCATATATCATTCTAAATCAGTAGCACAACTGAGTTTTCCTAATCCTCAAAAAATATGCCCTCCCTTCATCTTTGACAACTGTTTTTTGACAATTGGAAAACGTTTTGTCCTCCACTGTTGAAATGCACATATCTGTGGGACTATAACAAAGCATACATGTTCACTCATTCAAGGACTGCAGAGGCTGATCCTATGACCCTGATAAACAGCACTAAGAACCACTCTGAGCCCAGCGAGGACAGCGTTCAAAGCACCTGGACGAGGACTACAGAGGACATGTCCTAAAGATGTTTCACTGAAAGGCCATACTGCATTTGCATTTTAAGAGAAAGCCAGATCAGAGCCAGAGAGAATTGTCTGAAATAAAATCACCACGCTTCGGAGAAGGAAATGAATGGCAAACAAGGGAGCAGGATGGTTAGGGGTTAGTGCTCAGAGGGGAAATAGCTACTGAGAGCATATGACTGAGATTGCTTTTTTTTACCTGAATCAAGATAAATGGTGAAGACTACTGGGAGCAAAGAAAAAAAATGATAAGCAGACAAATCTGGAAGAAAAAGTGTCCAAAATGTATTAAGAGAAAGTGGAAAGGTCAGAAAAAGAAATTTAGATGCTATTGCTATAGGGTAACTTTATTTTCCAGGATTGCCCAGTCTTTCAGGCCCCACTGAAGATTTTCTAGTACTACCTTGTCTTCTGACTTCTGGACGCTTGTCAAATGCACTGTCTCTTTTATTTCTCACCAGTTCCCAGCACCACTACCAGAAGCTATGGAAGCTTGAGTCTTAACTTAATATGTTCAAACAGTCCTGACACCCAACAAGATTGATGTAATTCTATTAAGACCTGTGTATCAACATTACAGTGATAAAATAAACCACCAAACTGAGAAAGGGTCTAGACCTCTGATATAAGTATTAACTCCTATATAAAAATTTTGTGAAGTATCTCTATCATTGTCTATCTTAAAAAAAGAAAAGAAAACAAAACAAAACAAAAACGCTGTTCCACTCTTGAGGGAGGGGAAAAAAAAAAAAAAACAAAAGTACAGAGATTGAAAAAAAGCAAAGGAAGGCTGGGTTTTTAACACCTAGTCCCTCACAGGTGTTGTGACCAGAGGAATTCTCTGATAAGCTACCTGCATACCAATCTTAGGGTCTCAGAGTCTTTTTCCTTAGAAACCTGACCTGCAACAATTGGTCCCAAGAATAGTACTAGGAAGCAAACACTAAAGTAGGATTTTGGTGTTAGATCACTAGCCCCCAGCTATAATGAGAACTTCTTCACTCAAGTCCATCACTCAGACCATCTGGCATGCATTACTACACGTGATTAAAGTTAAAATGATTAAAATTTTGCCAGTGGTGAACTGACAATTAATACCAGTACAAAGGGACTGATGGCTCAATGCCTCAGGTGTTTAAGAAATTCTGGAAAGAAGAGTAATTATAAGAACAATGACCTCAGAGAATTACTGCTGGGGGTAATCAATGCACTAGAAAAAGACAATATAGATCAAGAGTGATTAATAACCAATTAAAGGCTAAGTGTGAAAGACAGAGAAACTTCCTGGCAGGATATAAAAAGACTCATCTTATACAACCAGATGATTTTTTCCTAGTTGTCACCAGAGGACACTATTTACCAAAATAAGAAAGAATTCTCTGGAGAGTTGGGCACCAGTGTCACTAAGAAGCTCAGTTCTGGTGCTCCTTTGTAAGGACAAAATAACAGTATAAGATGCTTTTACAAAACTATGCTCAATTGGGTTGATGGGCCCTCAGAATAGTAGAGGCCAAGTGGTGCACTCAGTTGCAGAAGGCAGGTGTGTGCAATGATCTTAATGAGTGATAAAGTTGCAATTGCAACAATGAGGGCCTGACCCACAGATTGCTATGGAGATGCTTAATAGAACTAAAGAAATCTAGGATGCCCAATAAATGTTTGTTCAATCTGTACAAACACAAGAATTCAAGTATAGGTCAGAAAGCTAAGGTACACCATCTCATTAAAAATTCATAATCCTTTCACAACATACAGATCTAAGTAATTTTCAGACCAAGACCCACTGAATGAAATAGTGGCTTTGCCTCAAGGATGAAGGACCCTCTACCACCCCAGTAACTGTATACAGTAATTATTTCCCAAGACTTATTTCAAAGGGCAAGTAACCATATTGGGGAAAGGGATATCCTGACACATTTCCAAGACTGTTGGACACAGAATTTGGATCATTAAAGTTTGAGTTCCCTAGAAAACAGACATTAAGATGAAATTTAATGTGCAGTTTATTTAGGGACTATTTAAGGATTTAAATCTGTGTAAATGAGAGGGAAGAAGCAAGAGTGTCAGAAGTAGCAGTCGAGCGTGATGATGGCCCAATGACATACTAGGTCTAAACTGCAGGAAGTTCTAGAGCTCGAATAGCCCTTTAGAGTTGTCCTAAGTTGTTCAAAGATGGTGGGGTCTTTGTACTCTCTCATTAATGAGTCGCTGGAAGTGAGAATGGGTATGACTTTGGGCAAAGTGGCTTTGTGCAGCTAAGACTATTCCTGAAAAGACACTCAGCAACACAGACATCAAGCCCCTTATCGACGAGGATCTGCATAACACTTAACCCTACACTTGACTCCAATACTTGGTAACGATTCTTCCAGTCATTCCAACCCCAGACAATATATGACAGCAGGAGTGAATCCTACTGTAAATTATGAAATTTGGCTGAGAAGGGATTGTAACAACTATACTACTAGCGTGGAGGATGCTGATAATGGGAAAGAACATACATGTGTCAGGGAAGGGGATATATGAGAAATCTCTGTACATTCCCTTCACTATTATTGTAAACCTAAAACCACTCTGAAAAATAAAGTGCTTAAAAAAAATTGAAGATAATATTACTTATCTAGACGTTGTCCAATGTAAACACCCCCAATCTGGGAACCCTGGAGACCTCAAGTGAAAAGTTTTTGTAAATATTATAATGTGTGAATAAAGTGAAAGACTTTTCCCTTTAAAATATTGTTTCTCAGGAATGAGAAAACTCTCAATTTCAAATTATTTTCACATAAAAGAATGGACTCACTTAAGACAACGATAGCTTCAAATAACCTAAATCTGTGCTAATTTGAGATGTTTTAGAAATAAGCTCACAGAATAATTAAGAAAGAAGGCCAAAGACCTAATATAGATTTATTCATATTTTACATGAGTTCAAATTCAGAATTGAAAGTGTTAGACGATAGTGTAAAAAATTTTAAAGGTCACTTTCAAAAGTATGACTATAAAGGTTGTATATTCCAATATACCTACTGAATGAATAGAAAAAAAAAAATACAGAGTTTATCAACCTTGGCTCTACGGACATTTCAGGCCAGGAAATTCTGTGTTGTGGGGTAGAGGTCCCCAAAACCCAGGCCGTGGACCGGTACTGGTCCATGGACTTTTAGGAACCAGGCCACACAGTAGGAGGTAAGCGGTGGGCGAGTGAGTAAAGCTTCATCTGTATTTGCAGCCGCTCCTCAGTGCTAGCATCATGGCCTCAGCTCCATCTCAGATCATCAATAGGAGCATGGGTCCCTGGTGCCAAAAAGGTTGGAGATTGCTGTTGCTGGAGACTGTCCTGTGCATTGTAATATGTTTAGGAGCTTTCCTAGCTCCACTAGATGCCAATAACACCCTGCCTCAGTTGTGATATGATGACCAAAAATGTCTCCAGACGTTATCAAATGTCTCCTGGGGGGCACACTCCCCCACAGCATTGAGAACTACCATCCTAAAGTTATGTGAATAAATTTTGTGACTTTAGTTAAAATTTACTGTGAGAATGTGAGATTCAGATTCATAAACGGCTGTATCTCGATCAATTCAGGCCATAATAAAGCTTATGTGCTCTAGAAAATGGTTAGAAGACCCTAGGGATAACAAAGACATGAATGTTGAGACCCATGGGAAAAGTCTGAATAAAACTATTTCCTGAAGTATGAGTAAAAAAGTAATATTTTAATTAATATGTTATTTTTAAAGCATGTAATTTTAAATATATGATGCAGTTAATAAATTATCAAAGATAGATATTCCACTCTTTTATAGACATCTCTAAATTTGGAAGTTGTTTTTATTAAGAAAATAATTAATTTATATTTTTGTTTTCTCTGCATTAAGCAATATAATTTTCTGATGCCTGGAAATCATAGAATCTATGCACCTAGAGCTGTGCATTTAAAGCTATATACAGTAGCCACTAGCCATATGTAGCTATGAGCAAGTCCAAATTCAAATAGGCTATAAATGTAAAAGTACATTGACTTCAAAGAACCAGTATTAATAAAAAAAGTTAAATTACATTTATAACATTTATAATGTTAAATCACCATTGTAGTATTATTTACATTGCTTATAAATGTCGAAATTATATTATTTGGGATATATAAGTTTAAATCAAGCATATTATTAAAATCAATTTTACATGCTTCTTTGTTTTAATTTTTTAATGTCCACTAGAAAATTAAAAATCACACACGTGGCTCACATTATATTTCTATTGGACATTGGTGCATAACTCTAGCTAAAGAACTATTAAATGGACCCCTGAGCCTTACCAGAAGCCATTTAATTCCCTAGAGAATTCCCAGCTGTCAATGGTAAAAACAAACAAAACAAAACACTGTACTTTTCCAGTGAAATATTCAGCTCCAGTGTACTCTATTTTGAGGATCTAATCAATCCTATTTTCCTCATAAATTCTGTCATTTGCAATTCACAATTTTGCAGGAAACAAGATGTTCAGGAACACGCACATGGAGTTATTGCCAAAGTTCCAGTCTCAACATGACTTCTTTACATCTTCTTATATCTTTATAGGAGTTCTGCTCAATTAGGTGGTTCTCAAGGGTAGTTGTTCTATAACTTACTTATAATTTTGATGTGGTCATGCAAGGAGATGAGCATGTTTACTTATTCCACCATCTTGATGGCAATTACCCCTTCAGTTTACTTTTTGTGAATCCAATTTCAGGTGAAAATCAGTCACTCTTGCCATACCAATTCTTGCAATTAAATTATAACTAATATCTATAATGTCTTATTGAAAAAATATAAACATTATTTAATGAGAGTTCAGAAAATAAAAAATATCTTTTCATGGAGCACCAACAAATACGTTGTACAAATAAAAATAACACTGGCAAAAATGTAATCAAAACCTCTTCCGAATCTACTACTATAATATACATATTCTTTTTTAGCAAGCAAATTACGATATAAAACATTTAAAGAATTCTGCGTCAATGGACATAATACTCTCATTATTATAACTTTAAAAGACTAAAAAGAGATGCATGCAAATAAATGTCATTAATCGAACAACTATGAAATATAAAAATCTCCTCTATAAATCAAGATCCCATTAGGCTTTAACTAGTATCTAGCCCTTCTCTTCCCATAGCTCAGGGGTCCCCAACCTTTTTGACACCAGGAACTAGTGCTCCCATGAGAATCTAATGCCTGATGATCTGAGGTGAAGCTGAGGTCATGATGTTAGTGCTGGGGAGTGGCTGCAAAGACAGAGGAAACTTGGCTCACTTGCCGGCCACTCACTTCTTGCTGAGCAGCTTGATTTTTAACAGGCCACGGACTGGACTGGTACAAGTATGGGAGTTGGGGACTCCTGTTGTAGCTAATGAGCATAAACATAAAGGAAACACATCACTAAAGCCTATGCGGCAAAGGCATGATTCGCTGACAAAAGATAAAAGTAAATTTCATTTCCAAAGATATATCAAGTAGTATTTTTTAAAGGCTTGATACTTTTAAACTGAGACTTTAGAAAACAGACAAGAGTGAATTTTAAGGAATAAAGTTAACCCAAGAGGCCTGGAATCTCATAATTCCATGAAATCTTAACCTTATGCCAAGTTCTTTTTTCATGCTTTGAGAAAATAGACAACATATTGCAAATTACCTAATGCTGCCTACAAGTTAGGTTTTACTCAGATTCTGTCCTGTTATTTCTCACTCTGGCCAGATTAACCAATTGCCTGCTCTGTAATTTGTGTCAATTGACAGATTTGGGGCTGATTGTGTTGAAACTGGTCCACTATTCAGTAGAAAATAATCAAAATTCTCCCAGAGTGAGACAGATATTTGGCTTGGTTACACAGTAACTTATTTTCTTTAATCTCGTGTCTACTGCTTGTGTTATTTTCCTGAATTCTGAATCACTGTCTTCCAGGTTACAAGACTGGATTCTACATCCCCTGTTGTAGAAGCTGCTGGAGGCCTGGCCACATCTATTAGCAGAATTCTGGTTAGTAAGATGTAATTTGATTTTGGGGCGAAAGACATAGATCTTTCACTTTTTCTAAGAGAAAGTCCTTTGGATTTTTGTTCTTGGCCCTTAATCCATGTTTATTTTTTCTTGTCCAGAATGTTAATGCAATGTCTGAAGGTATAGTAGAAAACTTGCAATCATAAGCATGAGAGCTAAGTGTAAGAATGACAGAGAAAGCAGATAGAAATATTCTGGGTCCTTGCAAAATCTTGAAGTTGCACCAGTCTGGACTGACTACTGAAGATTCTTGGTTAGATAAGAAAAATCACCCCTGAACTATTTACAATGTGCTTATTATCTGTCACATAGTGCAGTCCCTACTGGTCCACTATTTATTTCTGCATTTCCATGTTGTGACTTAATCCTGGCCCTATTCAGTAAGACATGTTAAGTATCTCCTGTTCTGGGAGCCATCATTTTTGTACAATCATTTCCTGGAAAAGCACCTTCATTGCTGCAAGTGAAACATCGAGCACCAGTTGTTTTCCAGTTAACCAACTTTCCACATATTGATGCCTCTCCTTCAAGTACCTGAATCTGGGCTAGCTTCCCAAATAGTTGCCCCAGACAAGTAGTTAGGGTCAAGCTTTTTGTCTGGACTCTATTTCACCAGAGCCATGCCCAACATGTCCTGAAAGATGTCAGCCACTGACTGAGTCATGTTGTCCTTCTCATTACTCTTTTTCAGAACTCTAGTGTCATAAATAACACTTTTATCTGACTGTGTTCTAACTGTAGAGCAGAGTTCTCAAATAAAGATGATTTTTGCCCCCAGAAAAATATTTGGCAAGGTCTAAAGGTATTTTTTATTGTCATATGATTGGGTAGGGAGAGTTGCTACTGGCATCTTGTGGACAGAGGTGAGGAATGCTGTTAAACATCCTATAATGTACAGGAAGGACAGTTTCTCATAAAAAACTTATCCAGCATAAAATGCTAATACTGACAAGGATGAAATCATCTGCTCCAGAGCAAAGATTTTATCCCTAGCTGTACTTTAAAATAAAATAGGAAAATTAAAAATAGTCCAATGTCTGAACTTCAAGTCCCAGAGATTGATTTAACAGATCTGGAGGGGACCCACACATATTTGAAAGTGCCCCATTGACAGCCAAAATTGAGAGCCACTGATGTTAGAGTAAACCCTTGATTCTGGAGTCTGGGCTGAATTAGGGAGTTGCCCCAAAATGGATAAAAGAGAGTCTAAGCCAGAATCAAGGAAGCCAAAACATCCAAACACAGAGAAGTATGTTTAAAATTAGACCTTGTGAGAAAATTAATTCCAGGGTAGAAAGTAGGGAGAGGTGGTTTTAGAAAGCACAATGTATGTCGAGAAAAGAAGTTCAAGAATCAAAATAGAGCATAAATAACTCAAAGATGTAAGAGGTCCTTTTTTTATATTGTTAAAATATGTCTAGTTGTGTGTGTGTGTGTGTGTGTGTGTGTGTGTGTGTATATATATATATAAAAGTTTATGATTATACCTATAACTATCTAGTTACCCTCTTTTATTCTGAGTGATCCAGATGGATAAAGGAAGGCAGTTGTATGCCAAGGTAGAATGTGGACTAAGCTCTTTTCCAATAAAAAAAAAAATCTTTCATATTGTTGTATTATATATAATACATTAACAATTTTATAAAAAGCTAAACGCCAAAATAAAAATAATATGAGCTTAGTGTTAAAAATATTAAAACCAAGAAATGAGGAATAAAAAAAATAGAAATTACATAGAATACTATTTTATAGAAATAGCCTTCAAGGTTTACATTTATTTATTTATTTATTTATTTATTTATTTATTTATTTATATTATAGAAAGTGGTGTAATTTAAGGATTTAATGATACTGAGCAGGAGCCAAAATGCTTCTTCAGTGCCATCTTCACATACCAGCTCTAAATAATTTTACCACAAATACACTAGTGTCTGAAATTGGTATAATTGTTTCTGTCAGTTTATAACTACCAGCTTATTTTCATCTCACAAAATAATCTGAGTTTAATGTCACATTTTTTAGTGTAATATGAAATATTGTATCATATTTGAGTATAAGATTTTTACCAGTGAATCCATGCTTAGTCTCTGTACTCAGGGCTTTTTTTTTTTTTCAAATTCACAGTAACCTAGTTCAGTAAAGTATGGTGATTACTTTTGCAAATTCACAGGGAACGAGTTCAGTTAATTTTATTATATATGGCCAAACCCATCTTAATTTTGCAGAATCTACAGCCTGTATTACATCTTTGACTACTGCTTAGTTTCATAATTCATTTGAAATATGGTTATGAAATGAATATTTGTGCCTGTAATATTCTAATGCTAATTAAGTAATAGCCAGCTTCTTTTCTCGAGGATGTTTTTCACTACCGATTGATACATAGATCTCTGACAGTAAAATGATTAAGTCCAACACTTCGTTTTTTATCCTTATGGGGGCAATTCATCAACCATCAGGGAAGCCTTGATTACAACATTGAGAGTGGGCCACTTGATCATATTCATTGCGTATACTCTAAAATACAGATAGAATAGAGTAAAAAGACTACTGCCATAAATAACAAAAGTGTATACACAGTATTTTTCATCTGACTTTCATCTAGTCCCTTGACTTTTCAGTAATATCTTACCAAAACCTACAGTAAATAATGCAGTTTTCATTGCAACCCACTGTACATAATTGAAGCAAATCTTTCTATAAAACTTATTCTTAGAATAATGTATGCAAGTACTCTAATATTTTCTATTCTATAGTTATGAGCTTTAAAAAAATTCCCAATGATTGATTAGGAAATTTCAACACGTAGTTTGAAAAACATTAAGCAACATGTTGTAAAGGAAACCGAACTGGACTATGAAGGAAAAATTTAAAAACAGGAAATCAATGATGATGAAAGTGGAAATTACTAATGTTGAGAATGTAATAAATAGTTCAACATTTCCTAAATTAATATCCCATAGTGAATATTTTAATTAAATATGAAATAGTCACCTGCTCCAGAGAAAGTATTCAGCAAATAATTTTG
>JAQQSQ010001036.1:0-13256 GCA_028627145.1 Eidolon dupreanum
TGAAATCATGGATAATATACATAAACTTATTTTTTTAATCTTAATCTCTAAAGTAGTATAATACATAGTTTCCTACACAGGATTAAATAATTTTTATCTTGTGATAAAAAATAATTTAGTGATAATAGATGTTGAATATAGTGAGTATATATATACCTTCTCTTAAAAATTTAAAACCAGCATATTAAAAGTGCTGAAAAAAAAATTTACAATTAAGGAAACTGCTTAAATTCTTTTTACTCATTGATTCACATATATTCCTGACTATATTTTTCTTATTTACTCAGACAGCTATTACAATCTCAGGAAGATTCAGTTGTGAAATTTATGATTACCTTAGTTTCATAGATGAATAATTTGGTTATGGTGTATTTTGTAAAAACAGCTTGTCTGTGTATGTCCCTGACTCTAGGTGGTTAAAAGGTGTTCTAAGAAAGCTGAACAGTCTCAACATTTTTTTTCTATTCCTTAATATTAAGGAGAGAATCCTTAACCATATCAAAATTTGAATATATTCACTTCCAATAATTAATAATACCATAAGATAATAATTTTGAATATTTTCTCAATGAGCTGAATCTCTTCAGTGAGTAAACAAGCTATGTATCTTTTTCATTTCAGAGTATTTATTTCATTACCTGTCTTGATTATATATATTTTCTCAAGCCAGAAATGCTTGATTAAAGCATCAGAGCCATAGAAAAGTTATTTTCCATTAGGTGCAACAGCTTAGTATCTGATATCACAATTTTCATGGCTGGACTGTATGGCCTTTCTGTGGCCACAACTATAAGGGAAAAATGTGTTCTAATCACAGGTCATGTTATGTGTGACATAATATCACAGGCTTTCTAAAGTTTTCGAAAATCTTCTCTACCAATGGCCCACCTTTTGACAATTGCTATTAGGATCTGCCTTTATATATCCTGATTTTTTAAAAAAGAATGTAATAGTAATATTTTTAGTGTTGCATGCATATTATACACAAAACTGTGCAAAGTGTTTGCATCTTTAATCCATCTTTTAAAAAGTTACTAAGATTATTGCCATTTTTCAGATGAGGAAATTGAGGCTTAGAAATAAAATGTTTTATTAGGTGACATACCACTAGCAAGCAGTTGACCTAAAATTTAGACCAGGTTTCTAAATTAAGAGCCTTTTATCCATTTTAGTACATTGGCCCATTACATCATATCTTATTAAGACTACAATGATAGTGAGAAATGTTACTAAATATCAAGGACATGCAAAACACCTAATAGAAAATAAGGTTTCTATTTGAGTAAAAAAAAAAAAAATGTTATTAATGACAGCGGTTTTTGAACAGAGGAAAATTTTGAGATAATAAGATCCAATTTCTTTGTTTAAGCAAAGAAAGCATAACAAGAGAATATGTATGACAAACTCCAAATCACACTATGGCAAATATATTAGAACTAATAAATAAATTAGAACCGATATGAACTGACCTCTTTCAGCTTTGCAGCCTTAAAATAGAGAAACTATTCTCTGTTCTAGATTTATAGTCACATGGTATTTTACCTTCTCTATTGGAGCACTCAAAAGGAACTCTTGTGGTAAAAATGACATAAATATTATTTTGAATTTGGCTTCTGATACGAATAATGAAAATATTTAAAAAAGTGAAAAGAGAAAATGGAATAAAGATTGTGTGAGAAAATATGTACGATGGAGAACAATCAAAGACCAGCTTCTTTTCTTACATATTTTGTGATAAGGTGGCCTGTTTGTTGACTAAAGCAGTATGTATTTGAGGAAATCATTATCATGCCTAATAGTCTGTAGATTTATTTATATTTACTTCTAATTGGGTCTGTTTTCCCTGTTGGAAAGTGAAAGTTGACCATCTTTTGCTAACTAAGCCCTTTCTATATCCTTCATATGCAGAAGAGTACAGCAGAATAGGAATTGGACATGACAAAAGATCCAGTGAAAAATAAAGGACTGTAATTATGAAAAAATAATTTAAAACAGACACTAATAAGTTTTACCAGCAAAAAATGTATTATTTTAAAGATTTTATAGAAGAGGAATCCCTTTAGACTTTAACTGAACAGCTAATTAAAAAAGAATATAGGAGAGGACCAGTTTAGCTAGTGTACAGAATTTAGATTAAATTTACACGGTCTATGTTTTCACTCAGGAGAACTGAAGAACATCATCAGTAGAGGCATTGTAAGTTTCCTACACCACTCTTGGGCTCACTTTTCCTCATTCAGTAACAACCATGGGGGCCTCATGGTGGCTTAGTGGAGCTGATTTGCCACGCGGATCTGAACAGCTCTGGAATATTGCAGGAGTCTTCAGCAGATATATATAGGTGTTAAGTAAGGTTGCTTATTACTCTTTCATAGCTTATTGTATGTTAATACATGAACTTAACCAAAATTTTTAATAACCTAACCAAATTAAATGAAAATTAATAAGTTATTGTGAACAAATCGTCTTTGAGAGGGGGCTTACTTCTACAGTTGAAGTTGGAGTAAACTTAAACATGAAATAGGATTTCAGCCACCCTACTTTGTACTGGATGATAGCTCTCCTATAGGCCAAAGCATAAAGTGACCTTCACTGGAAACAGTTCACTTTGAACAGAGAACCAAAAAATTGAATTCTGAGTCTCAATACCCAGAAGCAGCTGATCTTAAGCTGATCCCATGTCTTCCAATAAAAATTACAATCACTGCCTAGATTAAGAAGGAGATCTAGAGGATCTAAAGTTAATTACTTAAGGCAGGATTTTACAGAAACATTCCAAGGGAAAAATATTCTGCAATATGCTTCCAATAAGACATTTGAAAATCCTGCATGGTATTACAGAAATTCATAAAGCACATCAGCACATTAAAGGCTTTTAGAAGTTTTGAGTTAAAGAAATCTGTGTAACTTTGCTGAATATGAAAATATTTTTTTCGCCAAATCTATTTATTTATTAAATTCTTTGTTCCTATAACCCTAAGTTAATATCATGAGTTGTTGGCATTTCCAGAACACTTTTTAAGACTAAAGCTAATGTAGAGCACTCCCAGGGTGATGCAATTATAACCATAGCTAGAGAAAAATGGTGTGAAAAAGGAAATATGTTACACCAAAAAGAACAGAAGCCAGAACAGCAGAATCATGTCAAATCAATCACCAAGTTCTGTGAGCCCCACTGAAGAAGAAACCAGACAATTGACTTATCTCTAGCAGTAGTGGCAATCTCAGCAGTCAATGTTTGTTTGATCCCTTCACGGCCTGAATACCAGAATTCTATCTTAAGACACAGCAAACGATAAGAAATCTCTGGTCACCGCTGGACTGTGGGTCACGGTTAGAGTTTCAGTTATTTGTTTTGTCTGATATGAATATCTAATGTTGATTTCTTTGTCTTTTATTATAAATTCCATTTGAAATACCGAGGTCAACTTCAAGTAGGAAATCGGCATAAAAATTGCCTATTTGATAATGCACAGGTTCATTTAAGGGATCTCAAGACAATAATAAGATAAAATTCCTAAATGGAAATAGGGATGCTTCGTGTCATGTGTCCTTCAAAAATTAAAATATATATTCCAAGGAAGAGAGAAGAGCAGTGCAGTGAGAGAACCAAACCACAAGTACCACTAAGTTAAGTTACTGATTGTGTTTCCAAAAATGTTATTCTTTTGAAGAGGATAACATGAATATTCAAATGTTCTAGATCTTTTCTGAGTTATTTGCAGACAATGAAATGCTTTCTCAAAAAGAAGAGGCATACAGCTTCAACAAGTACTTGGGAAAGCTCACAAGGAAATAATAATATGGCCTTTCTGCCAATATTAATGATAGCAGGTTGTTTCTTTTCTATTTTAATCACATAAACAGATAGTGATAAAGAATCTAGAATAAAATGCCAAAATATAAATAATAATTGTAAGGAAAAAAGTTTTGAAAAAATTAATTTCTATATTTTTGCACTCTTTGTAATGTTTTTTTTTTTAAATAAGCATTTATTATTTTACCAAACAAAATAAAATAAACATTTTTACAAATTTTTTTTTTTAAAAAAAGACTTACAATAGGACTACAAATGCACAGAATGGTTTGGCAAGATTAAACACCAATAACACATTAAAATCAGAACAGACATATCTAATCAATTATGTCATGTTACTTATCGTTTGAGAATAAACACATTATTTATCATTTGGGAATAAACAGTGAGATATCCAGCCATGCCTTTGGAATCGTAATTTAACAATTTATACTTATTTACCTTCAAAAACATGTCTAGTTTTTTTCTCATCATCAATTTTATACTTAGTCATCACTGATGACAGGGTCACCTGCTATTTTCTTCACTGGTTTATAAGGTTTTCAGTCCTTTATAAAACCCTTTTCCATCAGCAGCCCACACTATTACCAAAGTCTTTAAGACATTTCCTCAAGAATTATTGAGAAGTGATGTACATTACTAGCAAATCCACAATTTTAGGAATGCTATAAATTAGCAATCTACTTTGAAGACATCCTAGGTTATGTATTACCCACTATCAGAAGATCCAGTACCAGTCAAGAGAAGGATTGAAAATTCTCAGCTAACATTGAACATAAAATTGTATTAGTTGAACAAAATGCCAATCAAATGATGTTCTCAGAGATGAGCTAGAGAAGCTAATGAGAAAAGTGAGAAAATCATTGGCACTGTAACAGACAGCATATTGTCCTGTGGCTTCCAGCTCATACTTTGTACTTAAAATCAAATTCTCAAACAATTCCTCAGTTGTGTTACACTGTGAGACCGGTGGCAATGGAGTCACACTCATTACAATCCAGCTTTATGGGCTAGTCTGCAAGACAGGGTGAATGACAGGAAGCCAAACCACATACTGACTGATGAGTTGAAGCAGAGTGATCACAAACAAGTCAGGCAAAGCAAACATCACAAAACCCCATTATTTGGCAAGCTGAAGCACTATGAAATATTGCTGATGGCTGAGAAGTGACAGCAGGGAAAGGAAAAAAACTATAGTAGCATGTAAGCTACTGAATAGAGAAAGCTCGATTTGTGTAAAAGTCATGTAGTCCTTGGGGCAGTAACAAAAGCCTGCACAATGACAGGTCCTGCAAACAGTGGTCATAGCTGGTGACTAACAAACAGTTCATAAATATTCTCCATGGATTGCATTGCAAGCAAGAAGTTTATATTTTCAACCAAGTACATAGAAAAATATTAACATTGAATCTTTTGAAAGATAGCCCTCTAAAAATGTTTTTATCTTTTGCTGAGTCCATAGCTTAGTAATGAATTATAGAGTAACCATTTAAATTGTTAAGTATATTTTGTTTAGTATCATCGCTAAATTGTAATTATGCACAATTAGTAAGATTTAACACCTTTAATTGTTGAAATATATAAATGAAATTCATTCATTTTCTATCCAGGTATACTACTACGAGATATGTCAAAACAGCTATAAAATTGTTGAGAGTAAAATGAATGAAAAAAGAAAATAACCCTTTACATACCTGTGTTGACATCACTCCTCTCTTTTTCCTTCACTGAAATCTGCACATGAGTAGAGAAAACACATCTCTGTCACTGAAAACATTTTTAACAATTTCCCAGCAGTGGCTTTTGCAGATGATTTGTCTCCAAGAAATTTCTCCTCCAGGCTGTTGCAATGACCAGAGAGACACTCTTGGTCCATTGACACATTTAATAGTGAAATAGACAAGGCTTATTAAATAATAGATCTGAGGCAGAGAAAAATGGAGGATTCTAGAAAACTCTGATTTGGTGCTTAGACGAATGTTTAGTTGGTAAATCTAAATATAGATGCAGGGAGAGTGTAAGACACCACTTCAAACCTACAATATAGGTAACCTGTTCCTCTCCAACCCCAGTTCTATCAAATTCAAACGGATATTTGATAGAACTCTAAAGGATCTGTAATAGTTATGGGATGTTATTACGTGTACATGAAAATCTGTCTTAGTCTTAAATTATACACATTTAAGCACTTTATATAGGACATTTCAAAGAATTTCTAGATTAATGCATTATGTGTGTCCAAGGAATGGATATGAGATGCAACATCTTGATATGTCCAAAGCTTATTTGATTGCAAAACCCCATCATGGCATTTAAAAAAAATAAAATGTCAGTAAGACAAGCTTTAATTAATCATTTTCTGTTTTATAATTTAGAAGTCCCACTTATCTGAATATACTTGTCTCTCTGTAGACTACAGGCTTTTTTAGGGAATGAGTGACTTATTGCACATCTCTGTATCGCTGGGGCATAACGAAATTTTTATTTATAGTGGGAACTCAATATATTTATAAAATTAATAAACAAATTACATTTATCATAATTATAATATAATCATGTTACAGTAATTCTAAAGCTATTGGCAATTCTCACAAAATAGATGTGAGAATGCTAATTTTTGCCGATCTGTGTTGATTTGGGCATATTTTGATAAATCTTATAAACAGCAACATAGAGACAGCTCGTAAAAAGCTGTATACCATACATATATCCAAAACTCCTTGATTCTTGTGTCATCTTCTATAAACACCACTTGAAAAGACAATTTGTCTAAAATGACTATCTCTTAGTATGTTGATTATACACTTGCTCTCCTGGATAAGGTTGCTAAATAAATTACAGAATGTTTGATATGGTAGACACCCTTAACATGACCTCAAAGGAGAAACACTCCTTGTAATCCCCTCCCCTGAATGTGGACAGAAGCTCAAACCTGTTTCTACTCGATAGAATATGGTGAAGGTGAGGGGATATCACACAAGTAATTCTGACAAAGATAAAGAGATTTCGCCAATGTAATAAAGCTCTCTAATCAGTTGACTCTGAATTAATCAAAAGAGAGATTATCTTGGGCAAGCCTGATCAAATCACTTGAGCACTTTAAAAAAGGAACTAGGCCTTCCCTAAAGGCAAGGACTCAAAGCAAAAGAGCCTCTTTATGTTTATTTCTGGCAACCAAGTGACCATGAATATAAAACCAAAAAGAAATAATTTTATCAACAACTTGAAGAAATTTAAGAGTGAATCCATCTGTAGCTTAGCTACCAGATGAGAATATATGTCAGATGATACCTTCATTTCAGACTTGTGAGACTCTGGGTGGAGTACCCTGACTTGCGACCTACATAAATTATAAGATAATGAATGAATATTTTTTTAAGGATGGTAAAGGTGTGATAATTTGCTATGCAGCATAGAAAACTGGTACACTTATTAAATTTAAGTTTCAGCAAAAACAAATATTTATAAATAAGTATGCCCTAAATAATACTTGACAGATACTTATACTAAAGCAGTTGTTTCTTATCTGAAATTTGATTTTACTGGATATGCTAAATTTACTTTTATATTCATTTATTGTTAAATCTGGCAACTCTTCTCCAGAGAAATTCTATTCACAACCTTTGCCTGTTCTCTGTCTAGATGAGTCACCAGTACTTTTCATACAAAAGTTGAGTTTGAAAAAAGTGATAAATCTCATGAAAATAATTTTGGAGGAAAAAAACTGGGGCCACAAAGTAAAGGATGTTTAAATTTGTATAGTATGGAAATCCTTTTTTTGCTTTATGATTTTAATCATAGCTACACACATACCTACAAATAATTTAAAATATGCTGTCACCCTTTACACACACACACACACACACACACACGCACACAAACATGCATGTGCACATGCATACACAACCAGTAAAACATATTCTTGAAAACACATTCTATTCAATAGCTTAGTTTTATGTTTAGAGAATGTTTCATTGAATTTCTCTTTTAACAAAAACTAGAATAATAAAATATTTTTTAAAAATCTACTTGTGTTTAATTTCTAGATTTCTGTTCATGTCACAAAACTTCAGGTAAACTAGTTGTAATCAACATCATATTTTTGGATTATAATCATGATTTCTGTAAACATGGTATCTGCTATTAAGTTCTTTAGAAGTTGTGAGAATTTCCCTATCATGAGGCTATTGTGTTAGAATTTTGATGTCCTCTAAATTAAAAAAAAAGTGTTTTAAATGAAAAGCAATTAGGTTTTGATGTGAGATTCTGGTTTTAATTTCTATTTGACCATTTATTAACTCTTTGCCTCTAGCATTATAAAATCTTTTTCTTTGTGTGACATAACTTAAGAGGAAGAAAGTAAAAGACAGACACACACAAATTCTGGTCCAAAAAGTTTCCCTGATAAATAGGAATTTATGCATAGAGTGGAAAGGGCTGGTTTTGCTTCTCTACATTGTTACGCCAAATAACACGGCAACTATTGTTTTTCTTCTCTGCTTTCAAGTGTTGAGAGGGGAAGGAACTTCAAGAAAAAAAAATAGGTTATCTTCTATACTTCACCAGGGAATGAGGTCTGATCTAGGTTATTGTTTGTTCCTTCTTCTTTAAAGCATGACTAAGAGATTTTAGATATCCAGCTGTCACAGAGGAAGTGAAAAGGGAGCCAGGCAAAAACTTTCATTCTATGTGCACCAACTCATCTTTTCAAAGTGTAGTTTCCACTAATGCCAAATTAGCAGTATCTTTTTTAGTTTTCAGGTATGTGAGAGTAAATAGTTATACAATCCCAGTCATGTGGGTTTCTATTTATTTACCACTCTTAACATTTTCAAAAGATGTGATAAAATTAATTTATCCTTCCAGACAGATTGCTTATTTTCTAGTCAAACTAGAGTTTACATTGGTTTAAGGGGTTAGATTGCCTTTTTGTTAGTAAGGGTTTATTCAAAAGCTCTAATCTACTTGGGTAGCTCATTCTTTGATGTGTAAATTGTTTCTCCATTACTAAGAACACAAAGAGGTTTGCTTTACCAAAGGTAACCTTTCTATTCATACAGGGTAATGAATGTACATGGACTCTCCTATAAATGTCATTGTTGCCTGGATATTCACATGAGATAGGCAAAAATAGCTCACCACTTTATGCAATAAATAACTGTAATGCCACGTCCATGTTATTTTGGAAACTAAAGTGTATTTTTGTTTTTATACATTGAGGATTTTGTTTTTATTATATTCCTTAGCCATATACATTTGGAAAACCTTGTATAGATTATTTATCATACAATTAATTTAAAATGGAAAGCAATAGTACTTTTGCCCAAATAATCATTGTATGAATTTAAACATAGCAATTGCTTCATTTAAATTCTAGTAATTCTGTACACTAGTTTAGGATATGTGTCTTATATTGGATCTGCCCAGAAATAATTAGAAAAAGATTTTAAAATATTAACAAAGCTGAATATAACTATACAAACATATTTTTTATTAGAAGGCTTGCATTCCAAAGTTCAGCTTTTAAATGTTACTAATGATCATTAGATTCTTGAGAGATGACCTATTTTGGGCAATGTGAAATTCATTGGATTTAGTTCACATGAGTTGCAATGACTTTTTTGTTTTTAATATTAATCTCAGTTGAGTTTTAACTTATACTTCCTTTAGTTCTTAAAACTTTTTTCAAACTATAAATATAATTTAATTATCTCCTGGCAAGGAGTTATTATATTTCCTTAGGGGGACAAATAACCATGTTTAAATATTACTTTATTTAAGTATTACTAGTGAGGATACTATAGAATTGTAATTTATTATTAACATCATTGCTTGAATAAACTATTCCTGAGGGTGAAGTCATTCTATTTTAGATATAGAACATAAATTTTATATGATAACCATGTATTTTGCTAGTGTAAAAGTCAGTCATCTTCTGATCCATGGCTATGAATATTTTTCTTTTATCTCACATCATAAAGATTTGTTAAATATACATAGTTTAATTTTTCACCTTATTAGAAAAATAGTTTAAAATAATGTACCAAAAGTTTAAATCAGGCATAACACAGATCACTTACTTCTCTGGGAAATAAGCAAGTGACCCTAAATCTTCTGAGAAAATCTTTCTATTTCTATTTTAGTCTCCTTTCCTTTTTTTTTTTTTATTAAAAAAATGGTTATATAGCACTTACTATGACCCAGCCACTTTAGAAATAGTAACACATTTAATCTAAGTAACCACTCTATGAGTAGGTACCATTAATAACCTATTTTGCAACTGAGGAAATTATATAATAGAAAGATGAACTTGCACTCAAGAGATGCACATACAACTTTAAAGGAGCCCAACTGGGACGGTAATGGAACAGAGATATTGGAGAATTCTATTCTTTAGAATTTTATTCTTTAGAGTTCTTTATACCAGCATTTCTGAAATTTAATTCCAGATCTATTATTAAGAACAGGCTTGAACATGTACATGTGTGCACATATGCACACACACTTTTGAAGTAATCATTCAATCTTTTCAAAAAATACTATTTGCATTATATCCCTATTATTTGACAGACACTGTTTCTTTCACAAAGCAGAAAGTGATGTTTAATAAGACACTGACTGAAGCAAAGCCACTCAGTGCCATAGTCCTAGTTTCCCTGTACCAAACAAGTCCTGGCACAGAGATTGCCATCCAGTTTGTAAATTGATGCCCAGGTGTCATTCTACACCTAAACACATAGATAGCAAACAAACTTATACTACAGAGGGTTAAAACTTTTTCTCCCTGCCTCTAAAAGGACCTTGCTAGAAATCTTCATGAGGGGATTATACTGATATATAAATATTCTCTCAGCAACTTTCAATAGCTATACTACCAGATTTTCACTGTTTGTCCAAGTAAACATAATTGAAAGATGACTTTTTGAAATTTAATTTGTTCTTCGATCAGTGAAGATACAGAATTGTTATTTAAATACAAAAACTGTTTATTCTGGAACACCACAAAACACAATCTCACACCATAAGAGATGAGAGGGATTCCCCAGTACGAAGGCAGTTGGCTCTTATATCACAGAAGTAAGTGCATTGGGCTAATTTTCTTCATCTATTTTGAGAATGTGCCCAAAATTTTCTTCATTAATGCTGCATATATTCTACCTACAATATATAAAATATTGTCCACTAATCAAGAGTAAGTGAAGTTTCAATATTTATTTCTTTAATGGAGATGAATTTGCTTTAGAATTTATCACATGATATTCACATAATAAGAGATAACTTTGAAGGACTGTCAAAATTTATAATAAAATCATCACAAACATCAAAACAACAATAATGCAGAATTACATATCTTGTTAACTTGCTAGCCTGAATGTAGGTAGCCCATTGCATTTTATTAGTTCTGACACTCCTTAATAGTCATTTTATCTAATGAGATCATCTGCCAATTTCTTACTAAGCATTTACTACTGCTCTAAGCGTTAAAAAAAAAAATAGTAGTTAAAATGCCATTTCCTTTCTGCTGTGCACAGCTTGTTCCACTAAAGTTAGAGAATTTCAGAGGTTTGACCTATTTTAGAAAATTATTTTCTGTTCTAAGCCTTTGACTGTGTCCTTCTTCAGATTCACATCAAACTAATTCTGGGTAGAGTTCAGTGATCTTTGATATCAACAGAATAATCTTTGGTGTAATAAAATACAGTTCCATTGACTAAATTACCAATTATATTTAGACCTTTGACCTAATAATAATCTTAGATGAAAAAAGCAATCAAGACAATAAATTCTTCTCTTGATCATAGCATAGGTTGCTCTAATGAATTGAACATTTTACAGTGGGTTAATTGATGGCATACTGACTTGTTCCCAAAACTGAGACATAAATATTTTACAAATATTTTGTCATTAAAAAGTATAGAATTTAAAAAGTACAATATATAAGTTGTATAATATGCATTTTATGTAACGCCAATAAAATAACCACATATCCATGATATTAGGAGATAAGAGTGAGTTTAATTTGTTAATATTCTTTGGGTTTCGAACTTCTTTCAACTTCTGACTAATTTGTGCCCTAAAACTGAACAAAAAATTATATATGTATTATAGATATCATACTTTCTTTAAAAGTTTTATCATTTTAGAACAAATTTTGTGTTATTTGAAAAAGTTTGGAGCAAACCTTATTTTTCATCAATGCTATTCTTTTTTACCAACTAAAGGTAAGAGAACAAAATTAGAGTTTATATCCAAGTAACAGTTTACCAAATCAAAAAATATTTTCTTATGTACCATATGAGAACAACCATGCTAAGACAAAACAAAGCAATCCTTTGAAATAGAGGGATCATTTTGAATATGAAGATATTAGCACCAATATAATGCATATTTTAAAATGTTTATTTTTTGGCACAGCTAAAATGTTTTCTATATATCAGAATTTTGTCCCACTCTGTATGAAACTATTTGTTCCACTTATTGTAATTACTACTAAAAAGTATTTCATTCATTCAAGCAGCTATATCTGTAAGCAGTGAGCAATAAAAGTTGCCAAGGATTTTAGGCTAAGATCCAATATATATTTAACTGGAATTTTGAGAAACTCCTGGAAACTAGGCCATTCTCATGTTATGTATATTAACAATCGTTTCCCATAGAGTACACTAGAATAAAATTGTTCCCATGAGTTACACTTAAAAATGTTTCCCACATGCAAGGTTTTACATTATTTATAAAATAAAAAAAAAGAAAAGAAGTACAAATAGCATCATTCTGAAAGTGACTTTGATAAATTTATGCATGTGTTGATGATATTAATTTTATTAAGCTATATTTTTTAATACATGCAACCTTTACAAAACTTTTAAAAATATTAGCAATTGGGAGCAGGTTTTTTTTTTTTTAGTAACTTATTCTTCACAAAAGAGTCTGTGCAAGTAATCACAGTCATGTAACATTTAATATATTGACTGTGTGTAGCTCTTTAGGAACAGTACTTACTTAGCTTCATTATAGATTTTCCTAAATTTTCTTTATTACTGTTGTTCAACATAAAATTGGTTGGTATAATTTCTATTATTATATGATTTTTATATTTAACTATCTATTTTACTTATACTTATGTGTGGTTATTATTTTATTGGTGTCATAATGTTCTTTTCATAGCCTTTCTGCTTTCATGCAATTTAGATATCTTTCCTAAAATGTTTTACATTTTTTTTGAGTGTGTACGTGTTTCCACCTTTCGAGTTACAGTTCTAAACACCCTCAGTTTCTTTATCACATAGATTTAAATCAATATCTATGTTACCTAGATTTTATTTATTTTACTAGTTAAATAAAGCCTTGTATTTTTGTCTGTCTTTCTTATATATGTGTTGCTTTTAAATCCAGAGTATTAAGATCTCAGATACAAAGTAAATTATAAAAAAAAAAAAAA
>JAQQSQ010001037.1:0-13255 GCA_028627145.1 Eidolon dupreanum
CGCACTGTGTACACTCCCTCCCTCCTGTTAGTCAGTTAGTAGCAGTTTCAATTATCAGATGGACTGTCACTGAAATGTAGTGCTTGTGTCCAAGTCACCCTTGTTTTACTCAACAATGGCCCCAAAGTGCAAGAGAGTGATGCTGGCAATTCAGATATGCCAAAAGAAATCATAAAGTGCTTTCTTTAAGGAAAAAGTTGAATACAGTACAATAAGATATTTGGAGAGAGAGAAAAGCTACATTCATATAACTTTTATTACAGCATATTGTTATAACTGCTCTACTTTATTATTAGTTATTGTTGTTAATCTATTACTGTGCATAATTTATAAATTAAAATTTATCATAGGTATTATATGTGTATGGAAAAAAGCATAAAGTACTATGTGCAGATTCGGGCATCCAATGGGGATCTTGGACCATATCTCCTGAGAATAAGGGGGACTGCTATAACCTTAAAACTGATGAGTTTATATCCCTGATTGATAACAGTTGTTAATTCCCTATTACCTATGATTAAAAAAATACAAAATTCTTAGTATGCTGTATCACAAAGTATGATTCTCAGAACAATTGCATCAGAATCTTCTAAGCTCCTTACTGAAAAAAAAAAAAAGTATATTCCTTGAAGAACTAGCTGGGAAAGAAAGTATAAACATTGACTTTGGAACATCTTGTCATGTCAGAAAGCGATGAAGCTATTAAAGACTACTATAACTGTGTCAACAGGACTCCAAGCAAATGAAGAGGCTCCACATTAGCCAAATATGTAACAATTTGAGCACAAAAAAAAATAACTGCAATGGAAATATGAAATAGTGAAAATCTTCTAGTACATAATTATATTAAACAAAAACTCATAGGTCACCTGTGAAGGATTCTAGGCAACCAACAGATTGTACTGAAAACTGTCAAATAAAAGTTATCAAGCATTTATTCCAAAATGTTAATTATACATGGAGATACTCAAATAGTTAATAACTTCTTAAAAAGAAATATTCCATTTAATAAATGAAGAAGCAATGATAGACTCAATATATCAGCATTTTGCAACCCCTAATAAAATTATAAATCTTTGCAATGATCATTAATGGTTGTTAAATCACTAGACAAAAAGATCATGGGGAAAATTGGCCAACACAACCTAAGTAGACAGATCCATCTCACCACAAAAAGAGACAAATAGGCATAATGAGCCTCTTCACGATAGTACACAACACAACCTGTGAAGTATTCTTGCCAAAATATTGAATGTGAATGTGAATCTAATCAAGCCTCTATATCCAACTATTAGTTTACAGGAAATAGAGGGCAAAAAAACATACTACCATGATACCATGGTGACAAAATAAGCAAAACCTAGGTTGTGGAAGTAAGCCTCTTTAGGACAAATTACTTGGTTTCTTCTTCAAATTATAAAGGAAAAAGAAAACAGGGAAGAGATATACATTGAATTTATAGGACTTAAGAGACTGTATTTACTAGGGCTGCCATAATAACATATCAAAGACTGGATAGCTTACAAAGCGAAAATTTATTTTCTTACACTTCTGAAGGCTAGAAGTCCAGGATCAAGGTGTCAATGGGTTTGGTGTCTTCTGAAGCTTCTCTCCATGGCTTGCAGACCGCCCGCCACCTTCTCACTGCATTCCGACATGATCTTTCCCCTGTACTCCTGCACCACTGATGTGTCCCTGAGTGTCCAAATTTCCTCCTCTTACTAAGACTCCAGCCGTCTTGAAAGGCCCCATCTCCAAACACAGTCACATTCTGAGGTTCAGAAGAAGGTTAGGGCTTTAACATATGAATTTGGAAAGGATGCAATTCAGCCCATAACACTACTGCCCTCTGGACCCCTAAAGTTCATGTCCTCCTCACATGCAAAACACAGTCACTCCCATCCCAACAGCCTGAAAGTCAAACTATTTCAGCTCCTAGTTTAAGTCCAAAATCTCATCTAAATTTGTCTAAATCAAGTGTGGATGCGACTCAAGTTATAATTTGTTCTGGAGCAAAATTCCTTTACAGCTGTGAATCTGTGAAACCAGACAACTTATCTGCTTGCAAAATACAATGATGGGACAGGCATACAATAGCCATTTCCATTCCAAAAGAAAATAATCAGGAAAAAAAAGACACCACAGGTCCAAGCAAGTTCAAAACCTAGCAGTGTAAACTCCTTAAGGCTCTAGAACACTATGTCTTCATGCTAGGTCCTCTGGGCTCATCTGGGTGACAGCTTCCCTCTCCACTTCCCTGACCTTGGCCTGTAGCCTCACCCCTGAGGCCTTAAAGCCAAAAACAAATCATTCTGAAGTACTGAGAATTGGGATACTGAAGTACTGGGAATTAGCATATGAATTGGGGGTGGGGGAGAGGGACACAGTAAATTTGGCCTGTAAAAAGAGACACATCAAACAAATACAAAAAGTGAACGATGTTTGGATCAGGATTGAAATTTTAAATTTATAAATTTAAAAATTTATAAAATGGTCAAGAATTTAAATTTATTTAGATAGCAGATAATATTAAGAATATTTTTAAATAGTTATATTTTAAAGTTCTTAGCTTATAGAAATAATAACACATGAAATTTTATGAATAAAATTAGTGATATCTAGAGTTTGCTTCAAAATAACAAAGCAGGAAAGATTTAATAAGCCAAAACTGACATTGATTTGATCATTGTTGAAGCAGAGTAGTGGGTATATGGGAGTTTCACATACTATTCTCTTAACTTGGGTATATATATGAAAATGTTTTATAATTAGAAGTTCAAATATAAATAAATAAATGTGTTTAATGAGTTTAAGGAAGTAAAGGAAAAAAAAGAATATCAAAAGTCTTTTTGAAAAATAAAGTACTTGTAGAATGAAAAATATTATTGTTGACATTTTAAATGCTCTGTGGTAGAGAGATCACTTTTGTAAAAATTTCAATTCTCCTAAAGTGACCTATATATTTAATAAATTATAATCAAATTTCCAAAAGGTTATTTAATGGAACTTTATACTCTAATTTTAAAATGTATGTTGATGACTATATGGATAAAAATAGTTAAGAAAGTCCTAAATAAAAAAAATAAGAAGAAAAGGAAGGAAATGAAGAAGAGGAAAAGAGGAGACACTAAAACTAGAATTATCAGAAGACTTAATTCAAAACAAAAGTAATTATGATAGTGCTAGAGTGGTTGCAAGGGACAGTAAATAAATCAACAAACTGGACCAATGAGCATAAAAAGACACCACGCACACATCAAAAGTTATATGTGCAGAAATGACATTAAAATTCCCTAGGTAAAGATGAGGAGTTCATTAAATGATACTGGATCAATTAATCATCATTAGGAGGGAGATGAAAATAAGCACCTACCTTAAACCGTACAAAATGAAAAAAAACAGCTCTTTCATGTTTAGAAGAAAATGCAGAGGAATATAATTTTTTTAAGCCCCTCACAAGACACAAAATACTCTAATCACACACACACACACACACACACACACACACACACAAAAGACTGAGAAATTTGACCACATTAGGAGAGTTCCGGCATATCCTTTCTATGTATTTATATTGTTCACTGCAAGAAGGACCAGACCCTCTGATCACCCATCTTCTCCCTTGGTCTAATCCCCATACTTACATAATACATTTTTAAAAAAACAAAAAAACATGAGAATGTTTTAGAAAAAAAATTAGGGTAGTAGTTATTCAGGTAAAAAGCAAGGTGATGTGATTGGAATTAAGTACACAGTAGCCTGGAATGATATTAGTGGTATTGTCCTTCCCAACTTAGGAGGTTTCTTAGGTCCAGGTGTCAACTTCAGTGCGTCGGGGGGGAGGGGGAGTTCCCCCACACCAAGGTGGAAATGAACAAAGGAAATTTCCTTTAACATAGGGCAGGGAGGCCCTGAGGAAGAGCTCTCACACACCTTGCAGCCTCCCAACAGGAAGAAGCCTACCCTCACATTTTTCCAAAGGAAGCTTGCTTTTCTACTCCAGGTGAAGAGGGAAGATATTCTCCCTGCCGAGCAACAGACCCAGCCAGTGAGAAACCTCCATGACTCAGTCAATGGGAGGCCACTACACTTTGAACTCTCAGTTTCCTCATAACGGCCCCTTTCAACTCCCTCCTTTTTTCTATACAAGCATACTCTTCTCTTTCTTCCTCTGGACTTGCCTATGGTTTTGCCATAGCCTCCTTGTCCCAAATTGTAATTCTCTGCTATTCCCAAATAAACTCATTTTGCTGGTAAACAACTGGCTATTTAATTTTGTTAAGGATGACGACAACAACAAGCAATTTTCTGGACACTACCTGTGTGTCCTACAATTGAACTCAATTCCATTATTATCTACCTAGAGATAGTATCAGATTCCACAGGTTAAGGGTTTAGTTCTCTCATATACTTCAGATGCCAATTGCAAGCCCACGTTGTTACTCCCTGTGCTTTGGATCAACTGGATACAGATTGGAGGTTCCCACTACCTTCTCCTCATTTGGGATTAATTTTGCTCACTGAACTCAGTGAAACATTTTATGTACTAGATCACCATTTTATCACAAAAAGATATATTTCAGAAATGCCAAATAAAAGAGTTGCATAGGGAAAGATATGGGGAAAGAGCACAGAGCTTTTATGCCCTCTTCAAGGGCACCGTTCTCCCTGCATCTTCTGGTGGTGTTCACTAACCCAGAAGCTCTCTTGAACCAAGTCCTTTTAGGTTTTTATAGAGACTTCTTACATAGACTTAATCAATCAAATCACTGGCCATTGGCAATTGAGTCAACCTCCCGATCCTCTCCCCTCCCCAGAGGTCTGGGGGTGACACTGACAGTTCCAACCGCTCTAATGACATAGTTGATTCTCCTGGCAACCAGCCCTCATTCTTGAGTGAGATCCAAAATTTACCTCATTACAACAAGACATCTTTTTTACTCTCATCATCTAGGAAATTTCAAAGGTTTTAATAGCCCTGTGCCAGAAATGTGGATGAAGACTAAATATATATACATATTTTTTTACAAATCACAATATTGCAGAACAGCTTCACAGGTGTTTGTATTATTGTTATGCTTTATAATTTACATTGCATGTATTAAATTTTTTTAAATATATATGTCTCAATTTATTCAGTCTTGATTAAAAGTGAATAATAGACCAGAAGTTTGCCCAGAGGAGAAATCATCTTCTTGGAGATAATAATACTCTGTTAATTCAGGTACTATGCTAAAAAATGCTTTACTATCTGTTAATGAGAAATCTGTATGATACAGAATATTTAAGCCTCAATGATCTAAACAAAAAGAGACCTTATATGAGGCAAATGTTTTGACTGAGATTAAATTCAAGCATGTTTATCAGAGGTTATAGGTATTTTCTGTTGCATTTTACTGATAGTCAAAATAAAAGACAATATCAAATTATGTTTATACAAAAGCTGTATTTACCCATATGGGATATAAACCTTTAAACCCAAGGCTTGTGCTATCATCAAAAATTTGTAAATATATTTTAGAGAATTACATGAGTCATAAGGCTTGTTTATTGTAGAAGGCACTATTAGTTTATGAGATTAGTTTATGAACTATGCTGGTTACTTACTTTGTCAATTAATTACTCACTACTTTTTTCTCTCTTTTTTTGGACAGAAAAATATCATAATTCAGTGGACTGGGCGTCACAGTTGACTCTGGATATGTTTAATTCAACCAAAATGCAAAATTTTGTGAGTTTTTTTTTCTCATTTGAGGTGACTTTTAAATACATTTAGTTTGAAAATAATTTTAATGTAGGAAACAAAATCTAGTTCTGGACATTATCATTTGTTCCAACATCACTCCCACTATAGTTTCCATGATAGACTTCCCTGTCTTTAGGCCCACAGTCATCCATCACGCCTAGTCACGTAACTCAGCATATAAAGTTCCTCACCATCCATCCTTCTGTCTTTATTTACCAATTCCTGACTCAATCTACATTCCTTCTACATTTAATTTTCACTGTTTCTGTGATCTAACAAGTCTGCTATAGACTGAATGTCTGTGTCTCCCAAAATTTATATGTTGTAACCTAGTCCCCAATGGAATGGTATTTGGAGATGAGGACTCTGGGAGGTAATTAAGTCATAAGGGCAGAACCTTCATGAATGGGATTAATGGCCTTATAGAGGAGACCCCAGAGAACTCTCTTGTCTCTCTGTCTTGTGAGGACTCAGTGAAAAGACAGCCATCTTGGACTTCCCAGCCCCTAGAAATGTGAGAAATAAATTTTTGTTGTTTATAAACCACTCAGTCTATGGTATTTTGTGAATAAGAGTCCAAAAGAATTAAGATAAAGTCTATTCAGAGAACCAGAATTTTTCACATGTGGTCCTTCTGACTGAAAAGCCTAATAAAGCCCTACTCATCTCTGAAGACCCTCCTCAAATCACACACATTCCATGAAGCCTTCCTACTCCTTTAACAGACAAAGCAAGTTGTTCCCTACTTTGGGTTCCCATTGTATTTTATGCAAGCTTTGATTAACAGTATAATTATTTGCTTAAGTTCTAACTCTCCAAGTACACTGAGGGGAATATTGTCTTCAAATCCAGGTAAGAAGAGCACCTGTCTTGGCCCCACACTTCTGCAAGACCCTTTTCCTTTAGAATGTCTTCATAGAAATGTCCTGAGTCTAGGACCAGCCAAAGTGGGTAATGCCCTGATCTGAATCCACACGGGCTGGGTCCCATCTGAAGAGCTTTCTGATTTCTACCTCCATCATGATGTTGAACAAATGCCCCAAGAATCTCACTTTCCAGTATTGGCTTGCCATTAATTTGCTCTATGATGACTTTAGATAAATTAACATGGACCTCTTAATCTTGAAATTAGAGGATTTAACCCTAGGTAATATTTGAGATATCTTTCAGATATAAGAATTCATGACCTTTCTATTCATCTACAGTCCTGCCATTCTAATAGATAAAATATTTAATTATTTATAAGTAATGAAGTCTTAATCATATCCTTAGTTACATCAATAAATACTAAGAACTGAAAAATAAAATATTTTTTGTAATGTTTAAATTGATAATAAACAAAAATACATGGCATATCGTTATTTGGGGACAGACTTTCAATGATACATCTCTTAGGATTCTTCCCCTTGATTTTCTAAAGGATATTTTTAATGAGTCATCATTAACTATTTAAAGAATTTAATTTCACTGTAAGGTTAATAAGTTAGGGCATGTATTTTTAATACTCATATGTATTTTTCTTTTACGAGGACTCTAATACCTAGTATTTAAAATTGATATACCAATATTAAATATAAGAAATTAAGAAAAATAGGACAATCCTTAAATTCTTTGTGACAGAAAAACAGCTACATTGCCAACACATAGATAAATCAACATGTAGACAAAACTGGAAGTTAAAAGATAATGTAAAACAATTCAGATTTTCAACACTAAGCATGGTATGTTTTATTGAATGAATTTAAATAATTTTGCAATTAGTGCTTGTAATTTTTATATCTCTGTGCAAAAATTTAAAAGAAAAATGGGTGTCACAAAGAAAATGAAAAAAGTAGAAATAAGCTAAAAGAATATAAGGGGAAAGAAATTGAAAAGTAAACATGAGAAAAAGGAGGAATTTGAAGATCCATCACACAATTCTTATGTGTTATTCTTTTCAATGCACAAACATGTTCATTCTTCATGACATTCAAGTTTAGTTGGCAAAATTGAGGCATGATAAATATTTTCTTATAAGGTGCTTGATAGAGTCATTGTGTTAAAGATTAAACAATAGTATTTAAATATAGTGTTTAATATGACTATTGTATATATGTGTATGAGTCAAGTTGTATTAAAGTTAATTTAAAATATTTTATGTTATAAGGAAAAAAAAACCAGTAGCTCTGAAAAAATAAAACTGGCCTCTGGATATGAGTTTGTAAATGATAGTAAATGAGTTAGCAAATTTCCTTTTTGCCTTCTCTGCATATTGCCCAGCTGGCAGAACCTGTTCCCTTCCCCAGAGTGTGTCTCTTAACTCTCAGAACTCTGTTAACATTTGTACTGATCCTTGTTGTACATGGATGGTGTCTCATTACTATGAGCGATTGTAAAACAATGAAGACTGATCACTTCTAAAGGAACAGAAATATTTTAAGATTTTTACGTTCTACATGGGGCGAAGTTGAGAAAACCTAATGTTTAAACTTAATTAGCTTCAGAGAAGAATCTTTGCTTCTGCTAGGTTGTTAGAAAATGTGTCTCCTCTGACTATGCAGTTAGAGTTTTGGCCATTTTTTATTCTCAGGAACTTTTATCTTTAATAACTAGCAATTTGACTTTGTCAACTCATTTGTATGTTGTCCTTCAAAATCTATTTTGAATATATGTAGTGTGTGTGTGTGTGTGTGTGTGTGTAATCTTCAGAGCAGTGGTTTTTAGAGTCAATGCACTCAACCTGTCTTTTACATATAGGTTATCGTCTTACTTCTCAGATAGCACTTAATAGCAGCAAAGAATTTACTCCCTCATCTTGATCCTGTAATTTGTAGCTCAGACAGAAAAACAAAAAAGAAAGTTAAAAATATTTAGCATGATTAGCATACTTAAAGTTTTTCCAGCATTGCTAAACAGTATTATAAAATATGCCCTATTTTTCAAATCTTCAATGGAAGAAAGCTCAAAAAACAAAGAAGCAGCTTTATCTTTCTCCTTGGGGGGCCACTGATTTTATTCACACCTTTTTATATGTTTCTATGAAAACAGTTTAGTAATTACATGCACATTTTCAGGATGTGAAAGAGCTGACAAAAAACGAATACCAGTAAAACACTTCTAAATGACCATGCCTCATGATTGGAATACTTGTTATGAAAAGTTATTGGGGTATGCAGCTTAGAAGATAGATTGTAAAGGAAGTATCTAGAGTCCTATAGACTCATTGGTGACTACATTCTCCACATCAGTAGGTAGCAGAATATTAAAATGAATCCTGAAGACATAAACTGACCAAAGTTTGTGCAGAAACAGATTTGAAGTGGTCAGATGCACTGCTCAAAATTCTTTAGAAAACAAGAACAAATTATGTAGGAATTTTCCACATAAAATATTAATAGACAGTCTGTGATGCTTCTGATTACTTCCCCAATGCTCACTCACTGGAAAAACATTTAAGTGCTAAATAATGTTGTGATTTATTATTACAAAACACTACTAAATCATATGAATATATTTCATTCACAAGTACAAAAAGTTCTACCAGTAGCTTTGGACAAATAGTGCTATGGCATCAAGACACAACTGAGTTCACTTGGAGGTTAAGTAGAGGAAGGCATCACTCTAACCTCACTGCAAGGTCTTTGTCATATCTTACTGACTTTTAGCACATAGTTAAGTGTCAAGACCTACTGTCTTAGACTCAAGCCTCCTATGATAATAAATTTTTTGCTGGTAATTTGTTTTTTCTCCCTAGACACATGAACCAATGATTTATTTTATTTGCTTGGGTTCAGACCCATGCATGTTGACAACTAATAGAAAGCTTCTTACAGTGAGACGCTTTAGACATCTGAAAATGCTAAACTAATTCTAAAAATAGAAATTCAACCCTTGTGTCAAAGTCATCTGTAACTTCCAGACTTAGTCCACATGAGAAACTAATACTTCTCCAAGGAAGTATTCAATCAGCATGTTTGTCAATAAGAAGGCCATGCCTCTGCCCTTTTTATTTCTAACTAAATTCTAAGTGGGGTCCCATAAAACCAGTCCAATCTTTGCCCTCATATATTGCCCCTGGCATTTCTCTGTTGTCCAGAAGCTGAATGAATGAATGAATGAGTGAGTGAATGAATGAATGAATCTATCTCAGCTTCTGTTCTGATAACCTCTTTCTTCCAGAAATTGATTTGAGTACCTTCTCACTGAAAAAATATGTCCTCACTTGAGAATTGTCACACAATGAAGAGACTAAAGAGAATCATTAATCCATTCTCTTCCATCGATGTAAAAGACTGAATTTACAAATGCCTCTAAGACCAAAAATATCAAAGTGTTTCAATGAGTCCTCTGATAACTTCTACTATCGCATGGTCCCATCTGACTTTATGGGTTTGGTCACTGACTGTCAACTGTAGGAAAGAAAGAATTTATTCTCAAGAACTGTGTAAAACTAAATCACACAAGAATTATACACCTGCACCTAGTTACTGCTACAATATTCTTTTCCATGGCAAACATACAGCAACAACACATTCCTTAAATGTGTCTAAATGTTGGGTGTGCTCTCCATGGCACATGGCACTGAAAGACAAATCCCTATCATGTCTTTCATCTGAGGCAACAGCCTGACATCTGTAGGAGGATATTTCCTTTTCTAAATATTCTGGGCATGACACTGGCCAGAACTAACATTTATAGAAGTAGTGGTTTTCTACTTAGCCCCAGAGAAAGAGGGGAGTATTTGACCTATATTTAGTGATTGTCATCTCTGAATTTTTTTGTCATTGGAATGATGAAATTGTTTTTGAAAACCAGCATGAGTAACTATATCGAATGTTACACTAAAAATATGACCTTTGCAGAGTATATCACAATTGGGTTTCTCTATAAAACTTTACATTTTAAAAACTTTGCAACATTTTAGCTCCCAACTATCCACAAGGGAAAGTTTCACTCTCTTTGTGAAAGGGCTGAAGCAAATGACTTCAGAGTACAGGATATCCATCCTGTAGAGTCACCTGCTACATTGGAGCAATCAAGAACCCAATCAACCTTTTAAAACAGTGGAGTAATGCCGGAACTGCTTCTCTAAAACTAGTTTCCATTGAGAAAGTGCCTTGGAGTTTCCCTTTATCCTTGTAAGGAACACTCCAGCTGTATTCCTGTCCATTTAAAGTGTATTCATGATTTATCAAGCCCTGTATGGAAGTTTGGAAGTCACATCATATTAAGAATAAGAACCTATTTATATCAACACGTAGCCTTTTAAAGAATTAAGAAATACAAAATAAAATCAACAGGATCATGTTAATGTACATATCGAAGTAATACTTATAAAGTGCTATAAGCAATGTGGCCTAAAAAGGATACACAACATTCTTACTGGCATGCTAAGTATTGCACTGCAATAAGGTATTTAAGAGATGACACAAATCCAAATTCAAGATAGAATATTGATCGCAGTCATCAAAGAAAAGAATTATAAATGCAAAACACAGAATGTGTCATGATCTACTTTGTAAAATTTCTCTGTGCTGTTTTTTTTTATATTTTAAATTATGATTTTCTTAGGTCAGCCCTTTCTTTCTCCTCTTGGTATTAAGTGATGATATTACAGTGGTATTACAGTGCTAAGATTTGAAATTGCACGTGCTCTTAAATGCTGGTGAAAGAAATTTCAGAAATATAGGAAGGGTAAAATGTTTCTCTCTTCCTACAACTAAATAAAAAATATTATTTCCTTCAAACAGCTAGTTCTGATAAAATAGTAAATGGAGAACATCTACAAAAGTATTGATCTTCTACTCCAATAAAATATGTGTGAAAAAGGATAATCTGTTCTACGTTATGTTACTGAAACTGTTCTTGAAAGTCTTATTTGTACAAAGGAGTCTTTTGGGACACCTGTATTTTAGAGATTATTGTTCTGCCCTGGTAAATATAACGTTAGCCTTCAAAATTTGTGATTCTGATTGTTTATCAATATTTCTTTATCTTCCCTGATAATACAGTTCAAATTGGCATCCTCGTTTTCTGAAAGTATAAATAGTTATGAGGTTTCTTTTTTAAGGAGAGAAGCACTTTTGGCATTCCCTTTCCTCTCCTTTTTACATAAAGGTCACAAAAATACCATGAAAAGGCTGAATTCTTTATTCAAAGACTTCAAGATTCTTTGCCTCACTTCAATTAAATCTACTATATCCTAGGGCATTCTGAATTACAGTAACAGACATAAATCCTGAGACTATATACTTTTGTAAATGTAGAGAGAAAATAATCATTGTTAGCTAAAAATATATTTAAGAAACACATACTTAACTTCTTGAAGCCTTGTAGGTTAACTGAAAAACAGAATATACCTTGAACTTCTGTCTCACTTTTAACTTGAATTCTCAATACTTATTTGCAAAGAAAATAAGCTCAAATATAGCAAGCCAGCCCCTCATTGGAATCTTCTGATTTAGAATTGAAAGTAGAGAGCAATGGGCTTAAGTAAGAATGTCAAAATCACTCATAAAAGGAGAAAAAGAAAAAGATTTTAAGCTGCTAAATACTAATTTCTGGGTGTGTAAACCAGCAGCTGCTTCTGAAGGAATACAATTCGTTCCATATGAGATTTTATCTAATTATTAATGCCTCAATTCTAACATCAGGGGGGAAAATTCTAACATGCTACAGAAATAGACATAATAAAAGAGAAATCCTTTGCTGTATTATTCATGAGTCTTTTTCTAGATCACTCATAATAGCTATCATTTTACTTTGCTTTTCTTCTTTCAAATTGTATAAATGGACAAATGCTTGAGTAGATATGTATGGATGCATGCTCAAGAGAAGAAAAGCTAATAGAGTTTCTTTCATATACATCCTTTTTAATCTAATTTTACATTTTACTATATCGGCAATTATTATGAATTCTTCACTCCTTACAGAAATTTGATTCTAACTAAGCATAACATTTCTATAAACATATTGCCTTAAAGTAGATTCTGTCACCCATGCAGCATTCTTGATCCTTTCAGAAAACGACATTTAGAAAGAAAAAATATAGGAGTATCATGAGGCGAGGTGAGGGCAAAGTAGAAAAAGCACTTCAACCTTCAATCAGAAAAAAAAAAAAAACATTAAAAAAAATAAAGAAGTGGTTGTTATTGTAATGTCTTCTTTCTAGTTAACTATAGTGAGGAAGAATAAGATATGATTAGCTAAACCAAATCCATATTTCAAGTAATCAAAAAGAAGAAAGAGAGGAATCAATTGTCCAGCCAATCGATAAGAAAAGCAGTTACATTTTCAGATGTTAATTTGACCTTATTGATCCAAATCACTATTGTCGGAGCCAGCCGACAGTCGAATCAGGGCCTCCTGTAACGAAGGACGGGAAAAGAAAAGAAGAAGAAGGGAAACACACAGATGGGGTCGAGAGGGACGAGCTCGGAGACTCGACCCTGAGTTTATTTTTTCACATGCTTATATACTCAGGAACAAGGATGTTTGTTAGCTACAAATGTATACACCAAGTCAGCACAT
>JAQQSQ010001038.1:0-13252 GCA_028627145.1 Eidolon dupreanum
TTTACATCCACTCTAAAATTTGTTTAGGCTTTCATTTATGACCCAACACAAGGTCAGTGTTTATAAATGTTTACACATGCTTGACGACCAGGAGTTGTATTAGTTTGCCAGGGCTGCCATCACAAACTGAGTGGCTTAAACAACAGAATTTAATTTTCTTAAAGTTCTAGAGGCAGATAGTTCAAGGTCAAGGTGTCAGCAGGTTTGGTTTCTTCTGAGGCCTCTCTCCTTGACTTTTTTTTTTTCCTCCTTGACTTCTTGCTGTGTTCTCACTGACCCGTCCTCTGTACAGCATCCCTAGTGTCTCTTTGTGTGTCCAGAATTCCTCTCTTTATAAGGACATCAGTCATATCCAATTAGGGCCCACTCCAAAGGCCTCATTTTAACTTATTCATCTGTTTAAAGGATCTATCTCCAAATACAGTCACATTTTGAGGTCCTGGGGGTTAGGGCTTCAACAAATGACTTTTTGAGGGGGGAACACAGGTTAGCCCAAAACACATATATTCTTTGTTGGTATAGGTACATGGTTCATGCAGGCTTTTGTATTGACTTACTACATCAGACTTGTTAATTCTGTCGTTCAGATCTTTCATCTCTCGTTTAAATTTTCTCTGCTTCCTGGGGAGCATTAAAATCTCCCATTCCTTGATTAACTGACTGGACGATTTACACACCCCCCGCCTGCCTTCTATTTTCTACTCTTTTTGGGAGTCCTTTTATTAGGATGTTAGATATCCGAGATGATTCTCTAATTTCCATGTCTTTTCTCTCCTCTGCTTTGCCCTTTTGCTCTGCTTTCTGGGATATTTTCTCATCTGCAACTTTATCTTCCAACCCTTCCTCTAAGCTTTTCATTTGTGCTATCCAAGACATATTTTTTTGTTCTCAGAATGTACTTTATTAATAACATCGTGTACTTGTTTAATGTGTGTGATACCCTTTACGTCCTTGATGATACCGATGGCGGGGGGCAGGTGGGGGGGTGCATTTTCTTCTCCTTATCATGATCATCTGTGTTCCCTCCAAGATGCTTTTTATCTACTTGTTATTTTTCCTCTCTGAATTAGGAGCTTCTCTCTTGTGACTAGTGATCCTTGACTTCGGCGCACAGAGGCTTCTCGGAAGCTCAGAGCTCAGGCTTGGCTGCCCACCAAGAGCTCCACCAGAGGTGATCCGGCTGGGCTCTTTCCTTGGGCAACTTCTGCTGTCACTGCCTTTAGATCTTTCTTCCTGGGCTTCTCAGATCCACAGAGAATTATCTTTCGATCTCCTGCCTAGAGGTTCATACTAAGCCTGGTTGCCAGTTGGGAGTATCAAAATTCACTGTGAAGACCTTCACTTAATTCCCCATTTTCATGAGATGAGCCTGCCCCAGGCTCAATGTGCCCTTCCCTGGGGCAAACTCCCTCGCTTTTACACACTCCAGGGAATAAATCATCTGTCTTGTGTTGGGATATGGTAGAGACAGTACCTTGGGGGATGGGATCTTGGTCACTAACTGCTCTTTTAAACTGTCTTTCAATAAATCCCCTGTAGTTCAATCTGCACTTTTACCTCTACTTCTAAAAGTACTTGGTACTCAATTCCCGAACCTTTGGGGATTCTGTTTGTTCTAGAATTTACTCGCTGCCAGCTTAGGACTCGATTTTTTGCATCCACCAAGTCTCTTTCCAGTCATTGGTCTGCTTTCCAATTTCAAAATGATCCTGTTTTCTTTGCCACTGTGGTGTTCTAAAAGTTTGTTTTCTGACATTTTAAAGGAGTTTCAGGAGGGATCAGAGATAAATGCCAGCATTCAATCTGCTGTCTCTAACCAGAAACCATGCTGTTCTTTTTTCATTGTATTTAATTCTTTTTGATAGTGTGCAAAACTTCTTAGTCATTTCGATCACACTGATTTTGTGGTCTCTATGAATTTATGACTTGAGGTTCTGTGGGGCGGGGGATGCTGGGGGAGGCTGAGGGTGGCGAGGAGGGCGGTGTCCAATCCTGTTGGTTCTGCCACTGACTCTTGTTTATGACTGTGCTTGTTTTGTAATTGTCATCTTTCTGAGCCCATCTGCAGGGACCTTTGTCGGTGGGAACCCTGGGCAGCTGCGGGGAGGGCCCGGCCCTCTAGTATTTGCATTTGTTTCTGCTCAGTGCCCAGGCATTCCATTCGGGACCCCTTTTTGTCTTAAGTTCCTGCTTTCAGAGTCTCCAGGGCACACCAGGAATGTGTGTGTGCAGGGTAGTGTAAATTTAAATCCCAAGTCCCTTGAGGCTGAATCTATGGTGACAAATTCTCTGAGCAGCCCTGTGTCCCACCTTTTATCGCCCCGCATGAGCTTCTTGTTGATCTGTCTGAGCAGAGAGTGTTTTTTGTTGTTGTTGTTGATTTTTTATCCTCCTCCACCTTTTCACTGAGAATGTAACTCTGGTGGGTCTCATTTACAATGGAGCCCAAAGCCTTATTTCTTGTCCCCACAGAGGCTGTAAAATCCAGTCCCCAGGCCGCTGAGACACCCCCAGCTACTCTGCTGTGGGCACCAACTACCGCACCAACACCAGCCTCCCTGATTCCTGCTTGGTTTTCAGATACCTGTTTTTCTTTCTCGGGAGTTTTCCTCCTTGGTTTTAAGTTCAGCCATGCATTTAAAAAGATGTTTGTTACATTTTAGTCACCATTTCCAAGCACTTTTTTGTAGCAGGAGGGTTTGCTGCTGCCTAGATACCGGTGGAAACCGAAGTTCCTTGTATTTAGTTTGTTTCTAATGCCTTTTGCATCGCTGGCGCCGAGAATATTGGGGAAATGGAATTGAATTGCCACGTTTCCACCTAAGTGGCGATTTTACCAAAGACCACTGGACGGCCAGGTAGGGCTCCTCTGGCGGCCCTGGCGTGTGGAGCAGGAGTCTCAGAGAACATTCAAGACCCATGCCGGGCTGGGCCCAATCGACCGTGGTACGGTCTGACTTCCAGCCAGCCCCCCACCCCCACCCCCGCCCTTCAGCCACACACCTGATCACAGGCTCAATCTCACCTTTCTTTGAACTTGCAGCCACCCCGCCCCCGCCCCCAGGCGAGTGCCCGCCGCTGCTCTCTGATTGCATGGTGCAGGGTGGAGCTTCCCACAGCTCAACGTCTGGCCTCTTCCACCTGACTCACTCCCGGGGCGAGGCCCTTTGCTTTCCTTCCTATCTGTATCTCCAGCATCCTCACCGGTAAGGTAGTGGCATAAACACCCGAGGAACTCAAAAAATGTGTATCTGATGTGTGAGCAAACACCGCGCGTTCCCACAGAATCGGCTCCAAGCACTGGTCTTGGATTTGATAAAATTAAAGCAGCTGTTATCACCAGTAGTTAATCCCAACCTTGACCTCCCTACCCCGTGGCTGACACCAGCCCTGCCCTTGGAGGAACGGAACCATCCTCTGGCCGTTTTAATTGGGAGGCGGCAGGTCATTTGGGTTAAAACGGACCCTAATTAGCTTTCCCTAGAGCAGCACTGGGTGGGTGGGTGGGGGGGGACGGACAATGGGATGAGGTGGGAGACTTGGTCACCGACTCTTCCCCAGTCCCTCCCCTCCCTTCCCCTCCCCTCTCCTCCCCTCCCCTCCCCTCCCCTCCCCCTCCCCCTGGTGAGTGGGGTTCCAGCGCCCAAGTCTGGGGAGATCCTTTTCCGCAAGGAGAACTGGGTGTGTTTCTCCGCATAGCTTTGGTCCCCAGCAACTTTGTCTGCAGGGCAGATGGGTGAAACGCAGGTCGCAGAGCCCCGGTTACAGTGAGTTTACAAAGCACTTTCCCTCTGTGATCTCTCTCTGAAGACCCGCTGGGAAAAGACTTGGCCAAGGTCACGCAAGGTGGGGGAGGGGGGCTGGGGGAGGGCGGGCTTAGGGCTGCGCGATCCAGTACAGCTGCCACTGGCCACGTGTCACTACTGAGAAAGCACTTGAAATGTGGCTGGTCTGAATTCAGTTGTGTCTCATGTGTAAAATACTCATCAGAGTGCAAAGACTTAGTAGGAAAAAAAGTAAATAGCTCAATAATTTTAAATATTTACGACATGTCAAATGATCATATTTTGGATAAATTAGGTTAAATACAAATAATATTAGAATGAATTCCACCAGTTTTATTTATGAAGCTACCGGAAACTTTTCAATTACTTACCTGGCTTGCGTTTGCATTTGTGGCAACTGGATAGCGCTGGTCTAGAATGCGGACCACGTGACTCCTAAGAAGGACTCCCTCCATTTACCAGCCATGGGACCCTCAGGCATCTTGCAAGCTCTAGATCGGATGCTGTGGGTTTGGGTCTCAGCTGTACCACTTAAGAGGTGTTTGACCTCCCCTTGGACAAGTCCCTCCTCTGAGCCCCAGCTTCCTCATCTGTAAATGACGTAGTTGTGTTCATAGGGCAACAGGGTAGTTTTGAGGATTTGAAGAGAACCCTTCCCATCGCCCAGCCGTATCTTTGTCACAACTGCCACTAAGCTGTAAGCAGTGCATATTCTGTACAGAGCAGGAACCCAGGGAGTCTGTGCTGAGTGAGTGAGGGCTTGTTCAACACCACTCAGCGCTGGCTTATCAGGGAAATAATTCACTTTGGCTGTGAAGACGAGCCATTCGGAATCTATTTTCCACCTTCACATATATGTCATATTCATGGGATGCACAGCCACGGGCGCAAGCAGATTTTGAAAACTGCCCCTGTCCTCATTTGGAGTCTCTTGAAAGCAGAACCTGAGTTAAGGACTTGGGGTGACCCCCGGAAGCAGGAGAGTGAGGCAGGGGAGGAGGAGGAGGAACAATAGGGGTGTCTTTCTATGCTGTAGGTGAGGGAGGGCCGGAATTCAGGAAACATAGGGAATGCTTCCCAGAATTGTCTTCCAAAAGGCGGGAGGAGAGAATATCTACCCGCCGGCTCCTGTCCTCCACTGCAGAAGGTTATTCTGGTGACCTGGCTCCAGGAGGCCTTGGGGAAAAGCCTCAAGGCAGAAAGGCACCTGCTTGATTGAGGTGGTACACTTGTCCTTGTGAGTCAGGACTGTCCATCTCATTGCAGCTGAAATCAGAGGTGGGACAAGGCGATGTGACGTGACATGAAAGTCTGTTACAGTCTCTATTGTTTATAAAGACCAGAAAGAATTCACATTGTTACAACAAATAGATACAGATCAGTAGCTGAAGTTCAGGGCTGTGGCATAGCCAGAAGGGGCTATGGCTTATGGGCAGTTCTGGAAAGCTAGCTGAAACTTCATTCATTTGTTCATTTATTCACTCATGCGTCCATTCATTTGTCACCCAATATTTATTATATACTGCCTCTGGGTCACGCCCTGGCCCATCCCAGAAAGGATGGCAGAGTACCAGAGGGATGGGGATGTTATCATATCAACCAAATGGAACCTTTCCTAATTAAAAAATTGGGTAAGTCACTTGCAAACTTTAGTCCTTCGATCTTCATTGGGAACAAGGTACTGATGCTGAATGTCACCCATTGTTGGTGACACACAACCAAAAGCCCCCCGAGGAAGGTTCAGCCTCCTCCTTAGGTCAAGGAGGCCTTGGAAATAAACTCGCCACCCATCCTGCCTTCCTGTGTTCCTTCAGCCTGCAGGCCCTGAATGCCTACTTGGAGCCAGGCTCTTTGCCAGTTGTGGGATGTGGTGGTGAATGTGACAGAGCTCCTGCCCTCGGGAGCTCACAGTCTGGAGGGAGAGAAGGTACCACCCTTACAGAGAAGGAGAATCAGGAGGCGGGCTGCAAGCCCTAGGGAGGAGGAAGGGGGCCACGGCCCGTTGGGTCTTGGAAAGCTTTCTTCAGTGCAATCGAACATCCACCCCAGGGACTCTGGGCCCCAGATGTGAGCTTCTGGCACAGACCAGACCTGGCTGAACCCGGTAACTGGCTTCTTGGAAGAGGACATTGGCAAAGCCAGGCTTACTCTGGGCCATTTGCATATCATTTGCATCTATCTGCATATGCAATGGCACAGCCTGGTCTCTTATGCATTTAAATTGCAAGTTATTTGTCTCTCTTTGAAAGCTCTCATTTTTTTTCCCCAAGAGGGTGTTGGCTCCATCTTCCCTACTTGCCCCTTATAATGCAAGACTGTTGAGTTCCCCCAGCATGGTACAAGGCTATAGATCTTAGGGTGCAATATGTTTATTATTCTGGCTTTCGGTGTACTTTGTCATTTTCAGAGGGAGTATTGGGCACATGCACCCTGTGATACAGATGGGGAAACTGAGGCAGAGAGCTTTTTAAGTGAGGTGCCCAACCTCACTTGCCACATTGGAGGCAGGACCATGGCTAGGGGTCAGGGCTCTTGATTTCTGACTCTATGTTGGCCCTTAGAGGTCATCTCTTTGTTAAGGTGTGTGGAAGGCGGTCTAGAGAGGGACAGGGACTTGCTCAAGGCCATGTGGCTGGTCCAGAATGCAGCCTTGACATCCACAGCCTCTGGGTGAAGGGGCTTATTTTGCCTGCTGTGTCATTGGCCTGTGTTGCTTCAGAAGGTACCCTTTCATAAATACCAAGTGCATTGATTTCTCCTTATTTGGGTTGCTATTTAAGCATGGCGAGTGAGTGTCACCCAACCGAGTCCATCCCATTCGATCGAGAACTGATTTAGCCCAGACCTGAGCTGACAGGAGTCCTCGATAGCCTTTTCTAAATGGGGGACTTTGTGCTACCGAAAAGGCACAGTTTAGGCGATCCTGCAGGGTATAGATTCCTTCTTGCACCCAGCAGATGCACCCTGACATGTCCGTGGAAACGAAGCTGTGGACATCAGCTCGTATCTTAAAATGTGTCAACAGAGCAGTATGGAAACTTACTGAAGGCCAGCGCTGGGTCTCGCTGGCTGCCACGTCATTTGAGATCTTTACTCTTAGGAGCAGAACCATGTATTTCATTGCTAGGAGCAGCTCCCACTTATTGAGCACTTTCGTGTAGGCACGGTGCTGGGCTCTTACGCAGCTTTCACTGGGCTTTGCACGACAGGGACTGTTTCTCCTGTTATACAAAAGAGGCCACTGAGGCCCAATGAGATGAAGAACTTTGTTCAAGGTCACACAACAAAGTATCAGGGTCAAGGCTCAACATCGGGGGTGGCTGGTTCCAGACCCCAGCAAGAGGGCCTGTTCTTTCCACTAAGCCATAGCACTTCCAACATCAAGTCTAAAACTAGACCTAACATAGGGCAGTCTCACTCCGGCTACAAGGCTGAGATCTGCCAGTACTACTGCCTGGAACACCCAGAATCAGCTCCGAGCTTGGGTTTGTGCCCCTACGATCCTTCAGCATTGGCCCAGGCCATACAGGAGGCAGGGATTAGGCAACAGGGTCTCTGGTCAATGGGGGAAGGGCATGGTCCTGGGGGCAGCCCATGGATGGGGCTTGGGGAGGGGCAGCAGGGTGTGGGGAATGGGAAAAAAAAAAAAAAAAAAACTCAGGCAAACACGAACACCAACTTATAAATCTTAAGCAGCATAATGTAATGCTGGTAGTGGAGGAGTAGCTTATATCAGATTAACTTTCTGCTGGTAACAATTATAAAATCTGGACAGACTATATAAAACAGATTTGTTTGGAACTACTGGAGAGTGACCAAAAGCAGGCAGAAACTGGAGAGGATGTGACCCTTGAAACAAAGAAACCGTACTGATGAGAGACTCATTTATCTGGCTTTTCCCCTGAAGGCATTCTCTGGTTTATGCAGTACATGTGGAATAGAACTCAAGCAGCAAGCAGAAGCCATGTTGGCTGGAGAGTAGGAAATTGGAGCTCAGGACCTCCAAAGCAGCTCGAAATTGAGAGGAAAAAAATCCCAGAAAAGAGAGCCATTGAAGGAGAAAACTCCCCTCAAATCCTTGGCTGACTCTGGCATGGGGCATGACTCCAAGAAGCCCAGGGGAAAACACAGCTGGAAGGCTGAAAATGCTGAGGAGAGATTTCTACAGCTGCGTGCATCAAGCAGACAGATGTTCTTGTTCACGTCTCACTAAATTAGAGTGGTTTGGCAAACATACCAGACTTTTCCCTCACAAGTCTTACACCAAGCCTCCACAAGATCGAGTTGAGTGGCCAACAATTAAACAGAACAACATGCGAATTTCTTCAGAGGAGGATAACACAATCCAGAATCTCTGCGATGTGTCAGTCACCCCAATGTCCAGTATATAATTGAAAATTACTAGATATGGAAAGAAATAGGGAAATGTGACACACGGACAAGATTTTTTTAAAGAGTCGGTGAAAACAGATCCAAAGACAACCCAGATGTTGTATTAAGTAGGCAGACTTTTAAATCATTATGATAAATTTGTTGAAGAATCTGTAGGGAAATACCATTAGAATCAATGAAGACTTGGGAATTTTAGGAGGGCTGCCCCGAAAAAAAGTACCATGAACTGGGTGGCTTACGACAGAAATTTATTCCTTTACAGTTCCAGAGGCTAGAAGTCTGAAATCCAGGTGTTGGCAGGGTTAGTTTTTTTTTTTTTTCTGAGGACTCTGAGGAAAAATTGGTTCAATGTCTCTCTCCTAGCTTCTGGCAAATGGCTAGCAGTCTTGGACATTCCTTGGCTTGTGTGTGTATTACTCTGATGTCTGCCTCCATCTTCACGTGCTGTTCTCTCTGTCTCTCTCTTCTTCCTATAAGGACACCAGTCATAGTGGATTTCTTATTCCAGTATGACCTCATCTTCACTAATTACATCTATAATGACCCTGTTTCCAAATGAGGTCATATTCCGATGTACTGAGGGTTAGGACTTCAACATAGCTTTTTGGGGGACATAACAATAGGAGATATGGAAACTGAAAAAAAAATCTGATCAAATGTTAAACTGTAAAATACATTACTTGACATCAAATAGTCATGTAAACATCCATTGGATGGGATTAGACCCAATAAAAAAGGATCAGGGACTTAGAGATAGATCAAAAGGAATTATCCACATTGAAGCTCAAAGAGAAAATGATTGAAAAAATGAATGTAGCCTAAGTAACCTGTGGGATAAGATAAAGCAGTCCTAACACACATGTAATTGGTATCTCAGAGGAAGAAAGAAAGATAATGGAGCAGAAAAAATTTTTGATAAAATAGTGGCTAAGAATGTTCTAAGTTAGATTGAAAAAATAAACAATCAAGGAAGTTTAGTGACCCCTAAACAGGATAAATACAAAGAAAAGCATACTTAAGCTTATCATGGTCAGACTGCTGAAAACCAAACATCAAGAGAGAATCTGGGAGAGCTGCTGGAAAAAACAAAAGACAATTATGTGTAGGAAAACGATGATGCAAGAGACAACAGACTTCTCATACAAACAATGCAAGTCAGGAGACAATGGAACACCTTAAAAGTGGTAGAAAAAATCTGTCAACTTAGAATGCTGTCAGTTAAAATGTCTTTCCAATATAAAAAAAAAAAAAACATTCTTGAATAAATAAAACAGAATTTGTTGCCAGTAGACCCACATCATGAGAAATGTTAATAAGGTCCTTAGGCTTAAGGGAGATGATACTAGATAGAATTTCACATTTATAGGGAGGAAAAAGTAGCAGTGGTAATGGTAAATATGTGGATAGATACAAAAGATCATTTTCCTTTTCTTAATTTCTTTAAAAATTAATCAACTCCTTAAAGCAAAAATAACAGTGCATTCTGTCTACAGCCATGCTACCCTGAGCAAGCCCTATCCCGGCTGATCTCAGAAGCTAAGCAGGGTCGGGCCTGGTTAGTACTTGGATGGGAGACCACCTTAGAAGACCAGGTGCTGTAGGCATAAAAAAATTTAAAAAAATAAGGGATTGTAAGCTGACAAGGTCCTTGCAATCTGTGAGGTCAACCAAGGGTTACCTCGCCCAAAAAATAAAATAACAGTGCATTCTGGGATCCATAACATCTAAAAGTAAAATATATGACCACAGTAACACAAAGGACAGGCGAGGATGAATACAATTCCGTTTTTGTAAAGTTCTTAGGACTGGAGCTTCACTTCACTGAGGCTAGCCTCGGTCAGTGGCTCATGGCTAGTGTGGCCACCTAATCTGCCCAACTCCCTCTTCTTCCCTGAGTGATGGCACCAGTGGTCTGCTTACCAATCTCCAATGCCCCTTACCCGGTGCTGCAGACAAGGCCTTCCCCCAGAGGAGCTCTTGCTCTCTGGCCTGGAAGGTCAGCCCCTTTTTTACCCCTGGCATCTAGCACCCTCCGGTCAAGCTAAGGCACCCAGCCTTTGACCAGCAGGTTATGGTGCAGAACAACAGGGCAGCATCCTTGCTGGAGGAAGAGAAGTTAAATTAGGCTCCATTAGCCCAGGAGGGGCTACAGACCCTAGGTTACCCCTTGGTGGCCTGTGTCAGCGAGGAAAGAGGGATTAGGGGGGCACTTCCCCTCACCCCACATCTGGCCTCTCAGTTGAATTCAGAACCTTGAGGACTACTAAGTCTCTACTTCTAGCAACTTCTTGGCTGTCCAGTCCTTTGGTCTCCCCCTCCTCCAAATCCCCATCACTAACCCCCTTCCCACATGAGGGTAACTTCTACCCCGAATTCTAACACCATAGACCAGTTTTGCCTGTTTCTGTCCTTTATAGAAATGACATCTTAGGCACATGAGGTGTGTGGGATTCGTCTGTACAGAAGTGTCTAGTTGTAGGTCACCCACCCTTAGTGATCCACTGTGTGAAGAGTCTACAAGTCGTTCGTCCCCTCTGCATCTGCAAAGCGTTTGGGTTCATTCAGTTTCAGGCTGTGACGAATAGTGCTGCTGTGACTATTCAGGTCACATCTTTTAGTGAACACATAGATGCATTTCTGTTGTGTATATGCCTAGGAGCGAAGTGCTGGGTCAGAGGGGTGGGCGGCTCACACTTCCCACAGGAGTTGTACCGGCTTACATTCCCGCCACAGCCGCTGAGTTCCAGTTGCTCCACGTGCTCACCAACACGTCGTATTAGTCAGTCTTCGCTTTAGCTTTTCTGGTGTCTGAAGAGGTAGCTGGCTGTGGTCCTAATTTGTGTTTCCCCTGATGAGTCGCGAACGTGGGCACCTTTCCATGCATTTGGATATTCTCATGTGAAGTACTTTAATTCAAGGATATCCCCCCATTTTTCTCTGGAGTTGCCTGCCTTTTTCTCATTGATTTAAAAGGCCAATCTTCTCTGCCCTGCACACTCATAGTCACAGTGGTTGGGCCACATTTGCATTGTAACTGGTGACAGGGTTTCAAACAAAAGACATAATATGTCGCATAAAAGTAATCTGATTTGAATTGATTTTGTATTTGATTGATCAATTTGTCCTGGTTTTATGGTTGTACAGAGCTACAAGGAGTTTATGACTCATTTTATGTTTGTGCGTGTTTAAGTAACATCACAGTAAAAATCATTTCAGAAAACAATGAGGGCCCATGAGATTCCTTTCTCTTAGTAAACAGGAGATTTTCAAAACACAAAGCCTTTCTGGTAACTCCCCTGCATAATGCATCTCAAAGGATCCCTTGTGTCCGGGGTGGAGACAGGCCCCTTAACCTGGCACTTCTGCCCCCAGGCTAGCCTGGCACCTGCACCCACTCCCCGGTGGCATTCATTGAAACCGTTGCCTCTTTTTGGATCCTGGCCTCTCACGCGACATGTTCTCCGGGCATAGGCCCCAGCCCCTGCCACTCCGTGCTTTGGAGCAGCCTCTGCCCATGGCCACCCTCTTTGCTTACAGTTAATTCCTTATTCAGAACTCAGCGAAATTGTCACTTCTCAGGAAGTCCCCACTGAGGCCCTGAAACTCACCATCCCAGCTGAGTACTTTCCTTCTTCAATTTCCCCCCAACCTTTCTTTCTCCTGTGTCTAAGCCAGTGCTTGGCATTTCATGAGTGCTTAATAAATGTTTGTTGATTGACTTAATGACCCTCTCACTGTACTGATACTGAAAGGCATCATGTCACATGATGCCCAAGGTCACATGTAGGGACAGGCCAGAGACAGGCCAGAGGCAGCTCTGCTAGTGCAGCCACATGGACTGTAAAGCAAAGTCCCCTTTGGTCAGCAGCCCAAGGGTCAAGTCCACCTCTTGACAGCCCCAGAGGACCCCTGGGATAATGTAGTCCAATTCTTTTGTGCTTCAAATGAGGAAACTTGAGAACCAAAGAGAGGACAGGGATTGTCTAGGGTTGTTTGGTGAGACAGAAGCTCGGCTGGGTCTAGGGCCCACATTGCCTGACGCTCAACATTCTTTCCACAGTCCCTACCTCTCTCAGAGGCTGGGGGGATGTGGGGGGTGTGGGGGTGTGGGGTGGGAGGGGGTAGGAGCTCTGTTTCAGAGGTGAGAGTCTCTGAGTGTGCCTGGGTTTCCCGGCCTGGAGCAGACAGGAGTCTGATGACAAAGGCCTGCCTTGTTCTCCTAGATAGTCTAGCCTAGAGTCCCATGGGGGGGGGGGGTATGGAATTCCTGTCTATGGGAAGCTGGGAGAGGATGGGAACATTCTAGAAGGAAAACTGGGGAGCGAGGCAGGAAGGACAATTTACGGCTTGGGACCTCCAACTGCCTGGCGGACACCCACTGGTCACCGACCTGGATTGTCCCTTATGATGGGAGAACCGACTGCACTGATTCGCTTAACCCTTCTTGGACGGAGGTAGACGACATCGTTTTAATCAACATTTTTATTGAGATAATTGTAGACTGACATGCAGTTGTAAGTCATCATACAGGCCAACCCCAGGTACCCTTTACCCAGTCTCCCCCAGTGCAAATGTCTAGCGGAACTATGGGACAGTATCACCACTGAGGTGCAGACAGTGACGCAGTCGCCGTCCTTATTCGCGTTTCCCAGTTTCACGTAGACCCTTGCGCACTTAGCGCTAAGCGTTTCTTCCACCACAGTCGGGGGCCAGACACTTCCATCCCCACGAGGCTCCCTCCTCGTGTTCGTCTATAGCCACGCCCCCCTTCGCCCCCACCCAGCCCACCCCTAGTCTGTGGTGCCATCTCATCTGTCGTCCGCTGCTAAAATTTTGTTTCTTCACAAATGTTGTTATCTCGACAGAATCAGAGAGAGTGTCAGCTTTGGGGATTCGCGTTTCCCCCCAGCAGAAACCAGCACGATCTCACACCGTCCCAGGTGGGGGTGGGGGATGGAGGGCCTGTTTGCTTACAGCTGAGCAAACTGACCTCCTGAAACTCTAGAACCGGCACTCTTCGTGGCTTTTCTTCGAGAGGTGAGGGCCTTGAGTGGGGAAGGGAGTTAGGGTTTGGG
>JAQQSQ010001039.1:0-13251 GCA_028627145.1 Eidolon dupreanum
ATGATTAAGTATCAACTAGTTACTAAGTGAAAATGCATCTGCTTTAACCTTCTTTACTGCTATTTTAAATATTATACAACCCACAAGAACTATTATTAATATGTACTATAAATATTCTAGTTTGACATATTTCTGAGTTAAAAAATAATGTTACTTAGTATGACTTGAAAAGAAGAAATGGTTGTTAAAATTGTTTCTCCCTTAAGAAATAGTATTATTTGTAGAACTTCCCTCAAAAGCATTTTTGGAAATGACTCAGAATGCTCACTGACTCTACCACATTCTACCTTGTAGAAACTGTGATAACTAAGCAGTGATTTCCCATAATAGCTGGGTGCAACAAATTCAAAACAAATAAAGTCCATATCTTATTGTGCATGTGCAAAAAGTCTGGCCCATTCTTTCTTGGAGTAATTTGTGAGGCTATAAATATGTTACTCTGATTTCTTTCAGCATGTGTTTCTCATGTTGTTGTTGTTTTAGGCGAATGGGAGGATTTGAGAAGGGGAGAGATGTTACCAAGGGGAAAGTTGGGGAGAAGGTTTTCTTGTCCTCAGTAGGAATATCTCAAATATAACATTAGTGCCTTTAATTGCCTATTCGTGGCACATAACATCATGATACAATCATGGAATCAAGTTATGGAAGACTTTCTGTTGAATGGAAAATAAGTGGACTAGCAAATGCCTTTGAAAAACTGAGATAGGCACCATGAACCCTGTCACACAGACCTGCCCGCCCTGCTCCCACTGAAATCCTAACATCTCATTGTTTTCTTTTACCAGCCATCTCTCTGGCTCTCGTCTCTTGTGCTTCTTCACACCTAAGTCCTTTGTCTCCTGTTTTCTACCACTTGCCCCCTTCTTCTTGATTTCATGTTCTTCCCTGTCCAGTACATACCCTTCACTCCTGCGTGAATCAGGACAGAAATAAGGGCCAGCACAGGAGACTGGCATTTTGTCAAGCGCTCCTTGCAGTTTGTCTCATTTAGTTAGCAATGATTGGGATTTTAAATGAAACAAGGATTTTAAAATGAAACAAGGATTAGAAAGCTCACAGAACAATCGACCAATCTAAAAGCTGCAGAGCAACTGAATGATTTCAACATCTAAAAGCTCGTTTCTGACATGGCCCACACCAGAGCAATAGCCTGACAAGATTCACATTTCTAGATAGTTTTGCTCACTTCCCCTTCACTGGGAACTTGTGATCAAAGGATCCCCAGTTTAAGCAAAATCTGGTCTGCTCACACTTGGAGGTCCTAGTGCAGCTTAATTCCATGAAATAAAACCTTAGGTCTCCCAGAACTTTCAATGGCCCCATGTTGGCTGCTCTCACCACATAAGGTCACACTGGGATAGGCAAAATGTCTGACTGGTTCCATCCTCATTCTGTAAATTCTGCTAAATACTGTTTGCACACGGATTCATCCCCATGCTGATGAAGCAGAGTTAGTGACTGGTACTATTTCCACCATTGTCTCACAGCCAGGCCTGATAATGAGGTGGAGAGTGCTAGATTTGGAGGCTAAGGATCTAAGTTTGAGCTCCAGACCTTTACTTATTAGACAGGTAAAGGGTAGGTTAAAAGAATGCTTAGAAATCCTAATGTGCTCATCTGAAAAATCAAGGTAATAATCCCCACATGTTGTGGAGCTTAAGTAAAATTTCATGAAAATGTGCTTTGTGAGGTTCTATAGATATAAAGTGCCCTAGCAGTCAGATTATAAAATATTACAGAAGATGCTTCTTGAGCAAGCTGAGGTCTTATGCGGGCAGTTTCAGAACTGTCAATTTTATCATGGTATTTAAAATGTGATTGTTAATATCTTTTGTGCCTGGAACTTGGCTACCAATTGAATACATACGAAAAAGGTTGAGAAAACCATGGCCGATTGATATTTGCAGAAATGATATTAGAGGTGTAGGCTTTGTTGATAGACAGGAAAGCTCTTAAATTGGTCAGGACAGATACATTTTTTGCAACCTTTCAATCTATTAATCTGAGTGAGAGAAAAGATGGGCAGGAGTTGACAAGGTCTTTTAAAGGGCCTAAGCCTTTGTAGCAGGAGAGTGGGAAGCCAGTAAAGGTTGCTAGGGCCCACTGCCACTTACTAATCAGGCTGTGGAAGTCATCAGGACTGTTCATTTTTTTTATTCCCTAAATGGTATCTTTTGATGAGCTGAGTTTTCATTTTGATGCTCTTTTTAAGAAATCATTATTTTTCCTGTACCGTTAGTGTTTAAGAAATCTTTGCCTACCTTAAGGTCGTGAAGATATTCTCCTATCCTCTCTTCTAGAAGCATTATATTTCCTTTTTTCTATTTAGGTTTGTTATCCGTCTTGAATTAATTATTTTGAGTATGTCAGGGTTTGGATATGTGTAATTACCTATATCCATCATTATAGTATCATACAGAGTATTTTCAAAGCCCTAAAAATCCTGTGTTCTGTCTATTTATCCCTCCCCTCCCCAACAACTGGCAACCACTGGTCTTTTTACTGTCTCCATAGTTTCGTCTTTTCTAGAATGTCATCTAGTTGAATCATATATATTAGGTAGCCTTTTCAAATTGGCTTCTTTCATTTAGTAATATGCATTTACAGTTCCTCTATGTCTTTTCATGAATTGACAGCTCATTTCTTTTTAATGCTGAATAATATTCCATTGTCTGGATGTACCACAATTTATTCATCCATTCATCTATTGGACATCTTGGTTGCTTCCCAGCTTTGTCAATTATGAATAAAGCTACTGTAAACATCCATGTGCATGATTTTCATGTGGACAAAAGTTCTCAACTCCTTTGGGTAAATACCAAGGAGCGTGATTGCTGGATGGTATAGTAAGAGTATGTTTAATTTTGTAAAAAACCACCAAACTGTCTTCTGAAGTTTCCAAAAATTTTTTCCCAAAATTCCATTTTGATTTCCCACCAGCAAGGAGAGTTCTTGTTTGCCCTCATTCTTGCCAGTGTTTGGTGGTGTCAGTGTTCTGGGTTTTGGTGATTCTAATAGGTATGTAGTGGTAGAAATCACTTTTTTTGGTGTATAGTTCTAGGTTGCACAGAATTTTTAAAACCAAGATATAATTTATGAATATGAAAAACCTTTTTAAAGTTTATAATTCAGTGGTTTTTAGTATACTCTATCACCATTATCTAATTTTAGAACATTTCCAGATCCTCCAAAAGAAGCTTGTATCCATTAGCAGTCTTTATCTCCTTCTTTTCCCAGCCCCTGCTGTCTCTATGGACTTAACTATTCTGGATATTTTATATAAGTGGAATCATGTAATATGTGACCTTATGCATATGGCTTCTTTCAACTTATCATAATGTTCATCCATGTTGTAGCATGTATCAGTATTTTCATTCTTTCTATGGCTGAATATTAATCTGTAGTATCAACAAACCACATTTTGTTTAATCACTTATCAGCTGATATTTGGGTTGTTTCATCTTTTGGCTACTGTGAACAGGGCTGTTATGAACACTCATATACAAGTGTTTGTTTGAATACTTGTTTTCGATTCTTTGGGTATATATCTACAAGTAGAACTGCTGAATCATTTGGTAATTCTATGTTTAACTTTTTCAGGCATCATCAAACTGTTTTCCACAGCAATTGCATATTTATATTTCCACAAGCAATGTACTAAGGTTGCAATTTTATCATATCCTCTCCAACACTTATTTTCTGTTTTTTAAAAAACTATTACAGCCATATCCTGGTGAGTATGAAGTAATATCTCCTTATGGTTTTGATTTGCATTTCTTTAATGACAAATTATGTTGAGCATCTTTTCATGTGCTTATTGGCTATTGTATATCTTTGTTGGGGAAATGTCTGTTCAAGTCCTTTGCCCATTTCCTAGTAGGGTTCTTATCTTTTCATTGTTGAGTTATAAAGTTCCTTAAATATTCTGGATGCTAGACCCTTAGCAGATACATGATTTGCAAAATTTTCTCCCTTTCTGTAGCTTGTCTTTTCATGCATGAAACTTTTAAAATCCTGATGAAGTACAATTTATTTTTTGTTGCTGTTGCCTGTGCTTTTGGTGTCATATCCAAGAAACCATTGTCAAATCCAACGTCATGAAGTTTTTTCTGTATGTTTTCTTCTAAAAGTTTTATAGCTTTAGTTCTTATATTTAGGTCTATAATCCATTTTAAGGTAATTTTTGTACATGGTGTAAAGTAAGGACCCAAGTTCATTCTCTTGCATATGGATATCCAGTTTTTACATCACCATTTGTTGAAAAGCCTGTCCTTTCCACATTAAATGGCCCTTGTTGAAAATCAAATGACCAAAATATGTGAGGGTTTATTTCTGAGCCCTCTTTTCTATTCCACTGGTCTATACATTTGTTCTCATGCCAGTAACACACTGTTTTGATTCCAGCAGCTTTTTAGCAAGTTTTGATATCAGGAAGTGTCCTTCAACTTTGTCCTTTTCAAGATTATTTTAGTGATTTGGAATCCCTTAAGATTCCATCTGAATTTTAGGATACATTTTTCTATTTCTGTAAAAAAAATGCCATTGGGATTTTCATAGGGATTCCATTAAATCTGTATATTGCTTTTCAGTAGTACTGTCATCTTAACAATATTGTCTTCCACTCCACTAAAATGGGACATCTTTCCACTTATTTAAATCTTTAATTTCCTTCAGAAAGGTTTTGTAGTTTTCAGTGTACAAGTCTTTTGCCTCCTTTGTTAAATTTATTTCTAAGTATGTTATTATTTCTTATACTATAGTAATGGAATTGCTTTCTTGATTTTACTGTCAGACCCTCCTTTACCACCACCAAAAACATGATTACCTGACCCCAAAGTGTTTCCTCAGTCTGACCCTTTTTGTCAAATAGTATGTTTAATTTAATTTTTCAATTATTTGCTGCTAATATATAAAAATACAATTTATATTTGTATATTGATCTTGAATTCTGAGACTTTGCTAAATTCACTTATTAGTTCTAAACTGTTTCTTTCTTTCCAATCTTTATGTCTATTATTTCTTTTTTGTCCTCTAGTCCCAGTAAATAGTGATCTCCAGCACAATGTTGAATAGAACTGGTGAGAGCAGGCAGCCTTGCCTTGCTCTCTGTCTTAAGGCAAAACTTCCAATATTTAATTATTATGTATGATGTTAGGCTATGGGATTTTTTTTTAAAATCCTATTAGATTGAGAAAGTTTCCTTTCATTCCTGGTTTGCTGAGAGTATTATGAAGAGGTGTTGAATTTTGTATCTATTAAGATAGTCATAGAACTTTTCCCTTTTATTCTGATCATGTGATGAAGTATATTGATATTTAAAAACTAAAACAATCTTACATTCCTGGGAAAATGTCCCAGGTTTTGGTCATGTTGTATTATCCTTTCTTTAAAAAAAATGCTGGGTTCAATTTGCTAATATTTTGTTAAGGATGTTTGTGTCTATGTTCATAAAGGATATTGGTCTGTGGTTTTCTCTTCTCGTAATGTCTTTATCTGGTTTTGGGATTAGGGTTGGACTGGACAAAAAAATTAAAAATTGGGAAATGATTTCTTCCTCCATTCTTTGAAACAGTTTGTGTACAATTGGTATAATTTCTTCCTTGCAAGTTTGATGGAATTTACTGGTGAAAACATCTGTAACTGAAGTTTTCATTACAAAAAGTATTCAACTGCACATTCAAGTTTTAAGATCAATGTAGGGGTCTTCAGATTTTCTATTTCTTCCTGGGTCAGTTTTAGTAATTTATGTTTTTCAAGGAATTTGTCCATTTTATCTAACATGTCAATATTTTTTAGCATAAAATTGTTCAAAAATGCTTTATTAACCTTTATTAATCCTTTCTGTCTTCAGGATTGTTATTAATAATCCCCCTTTATTACTGATGTTTGAAATTGCATTTCCTCTCATTAACTTAATCTGACATCATTTTCTGTTAGCCTTAAGGACCTTTTAAAAAATATATTACTTGTAGCATGGATTTGCTAGAGATGACTCTCAGCTTTTGTTTATCCAAAAATTTTTTTGTTTTGCCTTAATTTTTAAAGATATTTTTATAGTTTATAGATTCTAAATTGCAGGTGTTTTTCTTTTGACATTTAAAAGATCTTGTTCCACTGTCTTCTGCCTTCATTGTTTCTGATGAGATGTCAGATTTAATTTTGTATGTATATAACATATTTTCCCTCTGGCTCCTTTTAAGATTTTTTTCTTTAACTTTGCTATCAACATTTTAACTACAAAGTACCTGAGTGTGACTTGCTCAACTTCTTGGGTCTGTGAGTTTAAACTTGTTTTCTTTTGTTTAATTAAAACTTATCATTTAAAGCTTAGCTGCCTTCTGCCCACATTGTCTTTCTCTATAGCAGGCCTGCTCTTCTGCCTACCTACACCAGGCTAGGTGCTTGCCTCAGCTGAAACTTTTGGTTCAACCATCATGGTCTCATCTCTACCTGAAATTCAGTTAATTGGGGCTTCTGTACATCTGTAACTCACTCATCAAATAGAAAAGTATGATTCTTAGTTCATTAGACTTATCTTGCTATTACCATGGTAGTGAAGGCCTTTTGCATCCTTCTTCATTCTAATCCTGAAGTATAAGCCAGCTTCCAATGGCACCATTAAAAAATGAGGAGACTAATCTTCTCCTGCTTCTCCCTCCTGAGAGTTTCTTCCTCCACTTCTCAGGGCCTATAAACAGAGCTCACACAGTGCCACACAACTCTAACCATGCACAGTGTTCACTGTATTATTTCTACTACCCAAATGAGGGAAGTGGGGAGAGGATGTCTGGCCTTCTCACATGTAGGCAGGTGAGCTGCCTATAATGTACCATGGTCTATACTTCTTTCCCATCCAGCTCTTGAAACTGAGCACCAGCACCCATCTCCTGCATTTTTACATCAGCTCAATTTGGAAAGAACTCATATAGCATAATGTTCCCTATTCTCAGCTGAACTTCTTGTGCCAGGGAAGGGGTACCCCTATATTGCCTCAGTCCCATCCAGAGCAGCAGACATACTTCATGAACAGATTGGAACCAAACTGATGCTGGAGAATCCCTGGACTTTTTCCAGTTAGGGAATTGGAACACCAGTTCCTGGGGAGTTGCTATTGACTAAATCGTGTCCCCCACCCCAATCCATATGTTGAAGCCCTAACCCACTCATGTGCCTATATTTGGAGATGGGGCCTGTTTGGAGATGGGGCCTATAAAGAGGTAATTAAGGTTACATGAAGTCATAAGAGTAGGTTCTTGATCCCGTAGAATTAAGTCCTTATACAAAAAAAAAAAAACCCAACAGAAAGCATGTATGTATGCCCTCTCTCCCCCCTCCCTTCCTTTCTTCCCTGCCCTCTGTCTCTGTCTGTCTGTCTGTCTGTCTGTCTGTCTGTCTCTCTCTCTCTCTCTCTCTCTCTATCTCTGTGCATACACTAAGGAAAGGCCATGTGAAGACATGGTGAAAAGACCACTGTCTGGAAGTCAGGAAGAGAGCCCTCACCAGAAATCAACCCTGCCGAACTTTGATCTTGGACTTCTAGTCTCCAGAACTGTGAGATTGGCTCAGCGTGGCCTGACTCATGGATTCAGGCTCCGTGGCCACTGATTCTGAGGACAATGGTTCCTATTCTGGTTCCTTGTCCTAGGATTGCTGGCCTGGGCAAGCACCTACCTATCCTCCCCTCTGTGGCCTTCAGTGCTCAAGGAGCATTTAGTTTTTTAAGAATCTCTGCTTTTATCTCATGAGTTGAACCAGAGGTCACACTGAAGCTTGCAATGGACTCCTTCCTTCGACCTCCATCCTCCACTCCAGGACACTGTGAGGATGAAGAGAAATTTTCACTAGAAAGGCTAACCTTATAATCAGCTCTTTGTTCTGCTCTTGTAAACATGCTTGCCACATAGACCGTGGAGCAGGATGACCTCTAAATTAACTAAAGACTCATCCTCCCTTTTGCTTGTTCTGTCTAAACAACAAATGTAACTGCCTGCAACCCATAGCAACTCCCACACTTTGTTACTGTCTGAGGACAAATTAACCAATTGGACAATGCCAACTGAGCCCTATAAAAGCAAAGTTGCCCCTGAGATTAGGGACCAGATCTTCAGAGCACTAGCTCCTCTTGGGACCTCAGGCGTAATAAACCTGAGCTCTCCAACTCTCCAAGTGCTGCTTGGTTTCTTGCCGGTCTGATGTTTGCAACATTTCTGCAACAAGAACACCATGGAGACTGCCTCCCGTGGTCCCATGGACCTCCAAGGCACTCAAGAAGCCCAGGGCAGCCAGAAGAGAATCTAGGTGGAGTCTGTATAAAGTAGGTCTGGATAGGGGAAGGCTTGGAGAAGAACACTGAGGACCATCCTTGGCACTGTCCCCTCTCCTAGCTTCCAGCTGCCCAGGCCTAAGGGCCTTTGGGCTGGGGAGTCGTGGTTCCTGGCTGAGGATGGTTGTTTATGGCACCAAGACTGAAGCTATATTTCCATTATGGACACCGAGGTCTAGTTTTAGTTGTTTTAGTTAGGGTGGGGGTGAAGAGGAAAGAAAAGGAAGGGTAAAGTGGAGGAGAAAAAAGGGTCAGAAAGAAAACTAGAGAATCAAAGCAAAGAGACATCAGATGCACCAGAGCCAGACTGGGAGGAGACACGGGTGGTGCTTGTCCACAGTGACACCCAACTTATCTCTCTGGATGATGCTTAGAAATGACAGGACATGTGAGTTCCCAACATTCAGAGTCACTGCACTCCCGACATCCTCATGGGTTTTGCTGCTGGGGCCAAAACTCAGAGAAGGGTGTTTATGGAGGAAAAGTCTTTTAGAGCCTTGACTCATTTTGGATTGTTTGTGAAGGTTTTTTTCAGCCCTGTGTGTTTTTGAAAACGCAGCACAATAGTCAGGCTGACATCATCTGGTGTTAACGGGAACATTATAAACATTTCCACTTTGAGTCAGGCCAGAGCATTATTTTACAATATTATTTCATCATTTCTTTCAGCATTCACCTAGTCAATACAAATGCCAAACAAATGTTCAAAATGAAAGAAACCATTACATTGAGAAATAAATGAATGTATAGTAATGATAATAATAACAACAACCCTCCTGTCAGGCTATATACACAAGATTCTGGATTTCTTCCAGGGGCTTCCACAGAGGGGGGAATGTTTTTGCTGTTCACTTACACAGCTGAGCTGGCCAGGTGCCATGACAGGCAGCTTTGTTTATTTGGTTTTCACTTTTCAGTATGAAATACAGTCTTGTCTTGATTCTCCTGCCTCTGGGGCTCTCTGAATGTTTCTAAATGTTTCTAACTAGAATCCTTTCTGCTCTTTTGCAAAAAGACTCCCTCCCCTGGGTCTGGCGGGTGCCTGGAAACACTGCTGAGGGGGTGGGGTGCGGGAGTCTCTATGTACTGCAGCTCTGCTCAGCCAGGTCATAAATCAACAGTTTCTGAGTTAAAACTTTCCTGCACCGTTAACTTTTATTTAGGGATAGCAGTAATTTGATTTTTGAGCTCAGTGTGGTTTGCTTGTATCCCTTGCAGACTGCTTCATCTTGGGAATTTGTGCACAAGGTCTGTCTCATCACTACAACCACATTACGCAGTTCGTGGGCACATAAGCTTTTGTGTGATCTCATGGTCCCAGAAAGCTCTCCCTTAATGGAGGGCACCAGTCAGAGGTCTGACTTCAGGTCTGGTGCCTGAGTCAGTTCTCCTTGTGCCTGCTCTGGCCAGATTGACAGTGGAAGGGATATGGAAGACAGGTCAAACACAAAACACCTAATAAATAAGCCCATTACTCAGTATGTTAAAAGGTGAAATGTTATGGAAAAGATAGAAATAGAGTAGGGTAAAAGGTGTTAGATGTTTCTGAGCATGTGGGGGGAGTTTATAGATCAACTACAATGTCCAGTGTTTCTTTAAAATTTCAACATGCAATTAATATTTGACCTGGCAATTGTACTCTAGGGTCTTATTCTACAGAAATGAAAACCTGTGTTCACACAAAAACCTAAACATGAATTTCCATAGCAGCTCTATTTGTAATTGCCCAGATTGGAAACAATCTGTCCTTCAACAGGTGAATGATTACACAAACTGGCACCTCCTTACCTTGAAATACTGCTCAGCAATGAAAAGGAAAGAACTATTAATACATCCAGCAACTTGGAGGAATTGCCAGAGAATTATTCTGAGTAAAATAAATCAATCCCCAAAGGTTACATACTATATGATTCTTTTTATTTAACATTCTTGAAATGAAAAAAAATATAGAAATGGAACACAGATGGGTGGTTGCAGGATTATGGAGAGGATGGGGCCACAGGGATTTGGGTGTGGCTGGAAAAGAGCAGAATGAGGGATCTCTGTGGGGATGGAAATGTTCTGTATCTTGACTGTATCAGTGCCAATGTGCTGGTTGTACTATAGGTCTGCAAGATGTTACAGTTGGAAACTCAAAGAGCTCATCATGGCAAAAAACTAGTGAGCACACAAATAAATAAAATAGTGACAAATCATAATGAAGGTTATGAAGCAAGCAAAGAATGGGCTGGGGAGGGTGTTTATGAGGAGGGGGACGATAGTGCTCCTTTAGGTAAAAAGGTGACACTTAAGTTGAGACATAGTGGAAGAACGAGCAGGGTTAGAGAGTCCTCAGTAGAGAAGGGTGTCCAAAGGCCTTGAATTGGGAAGAAGAGGAGACAGGTTCCAGAGATACAGTTATGTGCCACCATCACAGCATTCACCTGACTCCCCACTTGGTCTCTGCCAAGGTCAGCACTTTTTATCTAGGGCACCAGCCTCACACTCCTGCCATTTCTCTTACTCTTGGAGTCACAGAGTCAGGCTTGGCTGGTTCTTCAATAGTGCTCACAAAAAAGCTGTGATTTCACAGTGAACATGAAAGATACTTTAAAATATAGCAGATGCTGATAAGTGTGAGAAATTATGGGAAATTTAAAAGGTTGTTTTTTTTGTTTTGTTTTGTTTTGTTTTTACATCTACATCCATAAAATGTGCCTGCTTCCCAAAGCTACTGATCTGTACATGACATGACTGTGTGGCCCAGAGGAGGACATGGAAGACAGGCTGGTGTCCCAAGTTGGGAATGGTCATGGGAACAGTGAAGATGGAGTGAACCAACTTTGACAAAACATGCATACCATGTTTATCAGTTTTCCAGGACTTCTGTAACAAAGTATCACAAGCTAAACAGCTTAAAACAACAGAAATGTATTCTCTCAGAGTTCTTGAGTACAAAAATCTGGAATCAAGGTGTTGGTAGGGGCATATTCTCTCTGAGGTCTTTAGAGATGGATCCTTCCTTGCTTCTCCCAGATCCTGATAGCACCAGGAATTCCTTGGTTTATGGCAGCATCATTCCAATCTCTGCCTTCATCTCCACATGGCTGTCTTCCCTCAACGTCTAAGTGTCCCCATGTCTTCATATGATATTTTCCCTGTGCCTATCTTCACATTGTCTTCCGTCTTCTTATAAGGACACCAGTCATACTGGATTTGGGCCTATCCTAATGGTGCCATCCTAACTAACATCTGTAAACCTATTTCCAAATAAGTCACATTCTGAGGTACTTGGGGTTAGGACTTTAACATATATTTTTGGGAAACATAATTCAACTCACAATGCAATGCCATGAGAGGAAAGAAACAGTGATTGGAAAGAACTGGGTAACTGTGGGATTGAGTTGCAGATCTTGCACCAGAGAAGCTGTTCTGAGCTCATGTCCACACCCTGGATCTACTAACTCTGAATCACCCCTACAGATACCTTTTAAAACATGCTTTATTCTGAATGCTTCTATTATTGATTTCATGTAAAAAGTATTTTTGTACTCCTAAAGCTAAGACATGTTTATTAATGCTGTGGTCATTTATGGTCATGTGGGCCTGAATGACTGTTCTTCTCCCCCTCTCTCACCTCATGGCCATCACACTTTCCAGTTGGGAAATAAGTAAGGTAGGTCAGATCAGGTCAGGTCATAGAAGCCAGCAGGACCTGGAATGCCTTGGGCAAGCAGTATGGAGCCACCCAGCCCTGAGCAGGAAAGTGATATGGGAAATACAGAGTCTTCTAGGGTTGAGCAGGGCAGGATGAAAGGGACAAATCAAGAGATACCTGGATTGAAAGGGTCAGGAATTGGGAATCATCAAGAAAATGGTGCAAACAGATTATCTTATGCTCTCAACCTTGGGGAGACAAAGATAAACCTTGGAGTTCCTCATTAGGAGAGATGGGACTTAAAGAAAGATGAATTGGTCAGTGATGAAAACAAGAGCTTTTAGGAAAAATAAGGAAGGAGAGTTTTAAGTAGAAGGGGAAGGTCAATGGCTTAAAACTCCAGAGATAAGTTTGTGGTGGTTCTAGTAGGAAGACTTTCCTTTCCAGAAGTCCCTTCATTCTCCTCAGGGATGGCTCCAGGGTCCTAGATATCTCATTCTCCCCAGGTGACCATGTGGCCTCTGACATCAGATGTCCTCCAGATCCTATAGTCCCTCTTCCAATGTCTTCATCAGAACCAGGGGCAAAAGGAAAAAGGCTGAAAATGAGACCTGAGCTGGAAGGGACCCAGAAGAGGGAGTCTGGATGACCTGAAATAGCTGCAATCCTGGTTTGTGGGCAGACTTCCATGTTCTCCTGGTGCCATAACATTACAGCTGAATCCATTTAAAAAGAGGATGGGAAATATAGAAATCACGACACCTCCCCCTAATTCCCTCAACCTCTCACAGAATACCAGGGAAATATTTATATTATGCCTCAATAACAACCAAGGTCAAGAATAAATTTGAAATTCTTTCATTTACACCCTAGTTCATTTATAGGCTTGTTGCTATATAAAAAGCTTGAAATAATGTCCTGCTATAAGATAAGAGACTCTTGCTGTTCAGATAAATAGATTTTTCGAAGACTTGAAATATTAGGAATTATTTCAAAATGTCTTCTGAAAAGCTTTTTGTTTCTGATTATAAAATGTCAAAGTCATATTATCATGAACTGCAGTTTTTCTTTCCTTGATCTGAGCAAAAAGGCCAAAAAGCAATTCATTTTTTCTAAACTTAACTTTATTCATTAGTACTCATTCATAGCCAAAATGATAAAATGTCGTACCTAAAAATAATAAAATAATAAAATGCATTTCTTTAGAAATATGTTGTATGTAGGTGGAATTTCCATCTATGAAGGAGTGAAGAGGTCAATAAATTCTCTCTCCTAAAAACAACTATAAAAC
>JAQQSQ010001040.1:0-13243 GCA_028627145.1 Eidolon dupreanum
CTCTCTGCCGTCCTTGCTCTGAGCAGAGGCGTTTTAGACCCTGTCTGCTGTCCACCTGCGGACTCAGTCTGACGTGACACAAGCGGATCCTGTTGACGGAGCCAAAGTCACGTCTCTCCTCGGTGCCATTTGAGAAAGGCGGTGTTCCCTGCCCCCGAGATTGTGAACATACTCCATCTCTTCTACTGCTTTTGATTTCTTGTTTTCTCTGCTTATGTCCTTCTCCTCTGTGGAATTTAACTTTGCAAATGGTACAGTTAGGGATTTGGGGCTAAGGAAGTCCTGTGCCGTCTGACACAGTGCCATCCTCTGGGATGATTCTGGAGGGGCGGGGGCTGCAAGTTTGTCACAGGAAAGTCACTTGTGCCCCTTTTCATGTCCCCAGCCCCCTGCATGCACGTCTACCTGCTGGCCTGTGCCACCCACGGCTCCCACGCTGAGACCAGCCTGACCCAGCCCTCGCCTTTCCACGGGGCGTGCGGGTGGGGACGACGGAGCGACACCGTTCCGTTTGCTCTCAGGAATGACAGGCTCTGGATCCGCCCGTCCTCACCTGCTCATCTGGGCCACGCACGCCGTGGTCCCTGAGCCGGGATCCGAGCAGAGGGGACTCGCCAGCCCTTCCCAGGGCCTGGCCGTGAAGGAGGGTTCAGACGCGGGGTGTCCCCCTTCCCCTCTGACGGGCAGGGCAGTCCCCGCCTCCCGTCCCCGGACTGGAGAGGGAAAGACGGCCACAGAGCGAGTGGGGGTGCTGTGGGCACGCTCTCGCTCGGTGGGCCCCACAGGGGTGGCCACAGAGCGGTGCCCACGTGGGCCCAGCACAGAACCACGGCCCGACTGGGCCTGAGCAAAGTGGCTGGAGGCCGGGCTCGGGGGCCGTGGGGCCGGGCCGCCCTTCCAGAGAGCCTGGCTGTGCCGCCGCAGCCGCCCCCCCTCCCGGCCCCACCTCCCACCGCTGGAGCGCCAGGCCCACGCCCGCCCCCGCAGCCGGCCTCGCGCCCAGCCCCGGGCCAGAGCGCCTGCTCCCACACGCCCCCGCCGCTCACGGGACCCGCCACAAAACGTGGCCCTCACCTGGCCCGGCCTCTCCCCCTAAACCTCAAGGTCAGCTCTGCAGCCAGGTGCGTGGCCCCAGTGTGCCCGCCCACCGCAGGCGTTCCATGGCCCCCAAGCACCGGCAGGGCGGCCGGCGCTGCGCTCGCCCGGCCCGGCACGGCCCGGCATGGAGGCTGCTGCTCCTCGGTCGCTTCCGCAGCTCAGGGTACTCGGCCGCCTGGGGCCAGCGGTCCGCAGGGGCCTGACCATCGACACTCCCTCTCCTCTGGTCCTGGGGGTATCAGCAAACAAGGCCGCTGTCTTGTCCCAGCAGGACGCTCAGGCCGGGGTGTCCACGCCCACTCGGCCCTGCCCAGGTGCCAGACCCCGGTGAGGCCGCACGGGCAGGCATGGTCGCGTGTCCTCCGTGCCTGTGGGGCTCTGGAGATGCTCAGCTCACCGTGACACGAGGCCGCTGTGCCGTCAGCCCACGGCCGCCGCCTCCGAGCAGTCCCCACGACCGCGTCGCCCGCCCGCCCAACGCGGCCTCCCCACCGCTCAGCCCGCCTCCTGCGTTTTGTATCATTTTGTCCTTAGGGGCTCACTCTGGGTAGACGGGACGTGCTTTAAAAAACAAAGACTGCCAAGGAGGGTCGCAACCAGCCTCAGTCCTCGGTCCGCGGGCAGAGCTGGTGTCACGGCGAGGTCCCTGAGGGCACGGCCAGCGTCTCTCAAAGGAGAAGCCAAGAAGGGGGACACTCAAGCTGGTGTCACAGGTGGGGCCGGGGCCGAGGGCTGCGGGGACGGCGAGCGGAGGGGCCGAGGCTCACGTGCTGCGTCTGTCCCCACTGCCCACGTCACAGCCACAACCGTCTTTCTCACTAGCTGTCCTCGAGCTCCTGCAGGTGACAGCCAGGTCATGTTCACCGTCTGTCCTTGGGACGAAAGCAGTTCCTGGACACAGCACGTGGTCGATGAAAGTTCGCTGCCCTGAAGCGAACGGAATTGATTCAGTCTTCAAACTGTGGACCAGCCCCTCCATGCCGGGGACAGGGCCTGCAGGCCACCAGTGGCCACGGCAGCAACGGCTGGCGATGGGTGACAACACCACGCTGGAAGGCAAGGGGCGGTGTGGGTCCGTCTGGGCCCGGGGCGCTGGCGTGACGAGGCAGGAGTGGACCCAGGCCTGACGGCTCCCAGGAGACATGGGCTGGGGCCCGGGAGACATGGGCTGGGGCCCGGGAGACATGGGCTGGGGCCCAGGAGACGCGGGCTGGGCCCGGGCAGATGTGGCCCTGCTCCGTTTCCAGGGCAGGACGGGCCTCGCAGACCCCCCGCCTCACGGTGCTCTGCCCGCGGCCACATGCCCTTGGCTGTGGCTGTGGTTTCGTGAGCCCACAAATGACTAAGACATGGTGGCCATTTAAGGAAGTCCTGGCCTTTGGGGCCCCTCGCGGGCCCTGGGGCAGGCGGCGTCCGTTCCCTGCAGCTGCAGCACCGAGGGGCCTGGCTCTGTGCAGGCAGGAGCTGGGGACCCCTGGAGGTCGCCCACACTCTTTGCCAGGGGGCTTCTCCGTGTCGACGGGGCACCACAAATCAGGGCCTCGTCCAGCCCACTACACATGTCCCATTGTCCCTCAGGTCAAGAGCGAGGCACGGGGAGAGGCCCCACCGGGAGCCGGCGCAGAGGACAGCACCCCAGGCCTCGGGCAGGGACTCGGATCTGGGTGAGCAGGTGGGCTGGCCCGGGGGGCCCTACGCTGTCCACTCTGCCGCCGCCTGGGAGACCCCGCGCTGGCCCCGCAGCCTCGCCCCCATTGCGAGCCAGCACCCCAGGGCGCCTCGGCTCTTCCCCGCTGCCTGACTTGACCACTTCGTCCTCGCGCTGGGGCCGCCCTGCCCTGGCCTCCGGGCACCGCCGCCCCACGGACCCCCAGGACCCCCTGGCGCCCGCGCCGACCTTCCCGCGACCTCAGCCCGCGGGCTCCCCGCCCTGCCCTGGCCGCTCGCGACGTCTCCGTGGACGTTTGGGTTCGAGTGTTGAGTCCGCCCCGGCCGCCTGGCACTGACCAGGGCTTCCCGGCCCGGCCCGTAGGCTGCGGCTCTTCCCAGCCCTCCCGCCCACGCCGATTGTCCGCGCAGGAAATAGACTTTCTTGCTCTTCCGTTATCGGCCTCGCCATCGCGGGGCTCCTCTTCCTGCTCTGAACAAAACTCGCTGCGCCCTCACTGCGCCTCTTCCCCGACTTCCCTGCTCCATGGAGTTAATTGCAACCTTTAACATCAGACGGTCTGAAACAACACACCCCCCTCCCTCTGCCGCATCGCCCCATCGCCCGTCTCTGTGCAAACACCACGGCGGCTCTGCCCCCCCCCCCGCCCGGCCCTCGTGGCGGGCCCCGGGGCCTGGCACTGCCCCTCAGGGCTCCGGGCGTTTGCTTGGTGCTCTCCCGGCTGTCGCCAGCAGCCCTTCCGTGCGGGGGCGGAGACCCCGGGGCCCCCTTTCCCGCTGGGAGGGAGCCCCGTCCCCACGGCACCAGCAGCCGCTGGGAGCCGGGCCCCTGGGCCCTGCAGACGCCAGAGCTCCGGTCGTGACCAGCCTCGGCGAAGCCGCACAGGCGGATACCTCAGTCACACGGGGGCTCAGCGAGGGGCGGCGTCTCCGCCTCCCCTCTCGTGCTTCCTCCGGGGAGCAGACATCGGGGATGTGGGGGCAGCGGCTGCAGCCAGCAGTGGCGTGGGGAGGGGTGTGATGCAGAGGGACACAGCTTGGGACACGGGGCGGTCACGGCCTGGACCAGGCAGTCCCCAGCTCCAGCTCAGGCCTCTGCCGGAGCGGGAGGGGGGGGGGGGACAGGCTGACACGGACTCTCGAGGCTCCGCGTGGGGAAGAAGCGCACGTGAGACCCTGGGGCCAGCGGCGGGCCCGGTGAGGCCCCTCTCTCCCGTGTGGCCGCACCGGCGCTGCCCAGAGCCACCAAGAACGCCCGAGTTCCCGCAGGGCATTCGGCGTCACAGAATGTGCGGGGCCAACGGGCGGGGCACAGGGGTCCCTGAGGGCTGGCCCCGAGGCAGGCCCACACTCGGCCCCCACCCAGGCCCGGGGGTGCCCTCGGCTCCTCCATAAACAGACGAACAAATGGGAGGAAACTCATTTTCCACGGAGTGCCCAGGGCAGCCCCGGCCCGCAGGACGTGAAGGTTCCTAGCGACTCCGGAGGCGTCACGGCCAGGAGGTCAGCTCGCTGCCTTGTCCAAGGTGGCGTCAGGGGACGCTCGGGGCCCTGGGGCGCTCCATGCTTCTGGGCACAAGCGCGGGGAGCCCCCCGTCAGCCCGCCACGGGCCTCCCGCCCGACAGCTCTGCTGCCCAGCCTGTGACGGCGACTGTCGGTGTAACCGTCTGACGTGAGGATGGCCAGGTCCCTGCCTGCCCGCCCCGCCCTCTGCAGCGTCCGAAGGTGGCCCTGACCCCAGGCTGGCTAGGGCGCAGGGCCCGGAAACTGACGGTTCGCTCTGGTGACTGACTCGCCCCAAACCGTCCTGTGTGGTGACGGCTGCGGCAGCACCTCACTGGCCTGCAATCAGCCTCCCCGCCCCCGAGCCCTGCTGGTCCCCGGAGCACACAGCCCCCCAGGGCCCCCCCACCTCCCTGCCGTCTGGATCGACTCGGGGACAGCTCACTCCTCCAGGGTGACAGGCGGTTCTGGGAGTGGTCCCCACAGCTCAGCACCAGATGAACAGAAGCCACCGAGGACAGGCAGTGTGGGGGACACTACTCACAAGCTGCATCCATCGCACGCTCTCCGCTTTGGGGGCCCTGGTGCTCCCCAGGATTCCAACAGAGCCCTGGGGACTGGAGGGGCAGGCGTGTGCTGGGGCGCAGCCCCCAGGAAGTCCGGCGGGCATCTTTGGGGCACACTGTGCGCCGCTGGCGGTGGCCGTGGTGTCACCCACGTGCCCGCCTGAGGGGCCGGGCTGCGTTTGGGTGAGTCCGTTCCTGGTGTCGCCCGGCGAGTCGGGGGCCCAGCGGAGACTCGGGCGCAGGCTGCCAGCCCCTCCCCGCCCGTCCTCCACGCCACATGCCCGTTCTGACCTGAACCCACAGATTTGGGCAGCTGTGACGAAATCACAGCGACGACCCTCTCGACTTAAATCAGTCCCCAGGTGGCTGTCTCTGTGCCCCCGAAATCAAGCACCTACCAGAAGACCTGTCACCTGTAACGCCCCCCGCCCCCTGGACGCGGGGGCTCCTGGGGTCAGCACCGAGGCCGGGATGGTGCAGATGGGGCGGAGGGGCTGCAGGGGACATGGCAGGAGGGGCCGGGGGGCCCACAGCTTTAAGGCTGAGATGGGCAGGGCCGGCTGGCTGCTGGGGGCCGTGAGGGGCACGGTGTCCTCCCAGGGCCTGTGTGGGGTTTGGGGTGGGGACAGACAACTGCAACGAGGCTAGGGTGCACGTGGCCCAGGCAAGGCTGCCTGATGGACCTGTGGCTGCTTCCGGTGGTTTGAGGCTCCCAGCGCTGGCCTGAGCCGGGGAGCCTACTGGACTGGTGTACCCCCCTCCCCCGCGTGACCAGAACCTCGCCTTGGGTGCCCACGGCCCGCCTGGTAGGCAATGTGTGAGAGAGAATAAAACGGCGGGAGGGAGGTGCCATGTCTCACCTCTGCCCCTGCCCCCCCATCTGCCTCCCTCCACGGACGCGGGCACCGGCATGGGGGCCCCTGACCCCTGACTCCGCTGCCCCTGCTGCCCCCTTCCCAGCTCCCCGACCCATCCCCGGGAACGGACCCGCTCTTCCCGAGCTTTCAGTGGGAGGCCTGTGCGCTTTGTGACAGTCCCCGAAGTCCCCCTTGAACTCAGAACGGAATCCGCCGTCAGCACATGTCCCTGGGGCCTCTGACCGGTGGCCTCTGACTGGTGGCCTGCCAGGGCCTCAGGGGGCCGCGCCCTGGTGGAGGGAGCGGGAAGCCCCGCGCACACGCGTCCGCGGGGACGGCGGCGGCCGCGCCCTGCGCCCCACTGCAGGCCGCTCGGCCTCCACCGCGAGCCGGGCTCCGTCCACCCTGCCGGCCGCGCGCGCAGCACCGGGACGTCTCCGGCGAGGGCCTGTCCTGCAGCGTGTGCAGCCGGCGTCTGTGACTAAGCCACGGCTCACGGCCCAAGCCCTAATCATCGCCGTTTGCTCCCTAAAAATAACTGTCTCCCGCCCAAATTTAGAACAGAAAACAGGCCCTTGGAATGCGGCCTCCCCCGTAACCCCTGCCGTGCGCAGAACGGACGTGCGAGCTCCCAGGTCCTGCAGGGCACGGCCACGTGGGGTCCCCGCAGAGACCCCGCCTCCCGTGCGTGTTCCGTGGGCGTGAGAGCGGTGGCTGCAGCCCCGGCAGCTGTGCACGAGCCCCCGGGGAGCACGCACACACCTACCCCCCAGGGAGCACGCACACTTCCCCCCCGGGGAGCACGCGCACTTCCCCCCCCGGGGAGCACGCACACTCCCCCCCCCCGCGGGGAGCACACACGCCGCCCCCACACGCACGCTTCTTCGCGGCCGGGCAGCCGGCAGCTGCCTTCCCGAGAAGCGGCGGGTGCTGACTCAGGGGTGACTCGGTCAGCCCCGGGCCGGCCGCAGCGGAGCCGGAGCCGTCTTCCTGTGGGGGAGGGCGGCGGCCAGGGCTGACCGCGCTCAGCAGGGTGCGGGGGCGGGGCTCCGGGCAGGGACCCCGGGCCCGCAGGGCGGGGGCGGGAAGGGGGTGCAGGCCCGGGAGCTGATGGCTTTCCTCCAGCTGCGGGGGGCCAGCCCCGGCCAGCCCCGCGGCTCACCCCGGAACTGACCAGGAGCACGGGGCGCCCCCGGGCCTTGGACAGCGGAGCACCGGGCACTGGCCCGCGCCCGGGCAACGTGAGTTCACCGGGACGCGCGGCCACGCGGCCGTCAGTGGGGTCAGCGTCGCCTGTGCTCGCGCGCCCCGCGGGCTGCGCCCTGGGCCGCGTGGGCGTCCGGGCGCCCCCCACCCCCCGCCCGCAGCCGAGCGTGTGCAGCGAGCGCCACCTGTCCCGCGGGGAAGCGCTTTGCGCGGGCGCCGCAGCCCCGCCACTCAGGCACGGGCACCGGGCTGCCCTCGGGGACGTGGCTCCGGACGGGGACACGTCTCTGTCGCCGTCCAGCGGAGGCCCATTTGCTGGGTGCTGGTCGGCCGCGCTCGGCGGGGCGTGCGGCCCTCGGGCCCCGCTGCGAGGAAGCCTGACCCGCCACGCGTGCGGCCACAGCGGAGACCCCGGGGTGTGGCCGCGTGCGCCGCTGCGGAAGCGCCTCCTGCGGCGCTTGGGGTCCGCGGGGCGGAGCCGCCACGCGTCACCGAGACGGAGACGGGCACCGCGAGGCTCCGGCTGTCCGGCGCCGGCGGGACCTCCCTCGTGAGCCGGCCGCTGGCTCTGTCCTGCGGTGGCCCCCGCCCTGTGCTCCGGGCCTCAGGGACCTCGTCTCCTCCCAGCTGCAGGATCAGCTCCCAGCTCCCCTCACCCCAGCGGCCCCACCCCTCCTGGGGCCACCAGTCGGCCAGAGCCACCTCCCTCTGGGACAGCCTTCTGCCTGCTTCTCCCCTTCCCAGCTCCTGGGGGCTGGAGGCCGCCGTCCCTCCGAGGCCTGGCCCTCCCCGCCCAGGGGCTGCACGGCGCGTCTGCTTCGCCCCCACCTTAACCAGCGGGGCGTGTTCCCGAGGAAGAGGAAACTTCCAGACCCCCGCCCCCACCCTGCCCCGCCAGCAGGGCTTTCCAAGGCCCCCTGCAATTTCACGCTGGTAACTTCAAGTTTTCTCATGGGGGGGGCGGGGGGGGGGGAGCAGGTTTCCAAATTGCATCAGTTCCGGCCCTGGCAACGTGGATCTGCCCCGACTCTCAGGCGAGACGTCACCGTTAGAGTTTTCCTTTTGTTACTGAGATGTCGTCCCCGACCACAGCCCAGAACAGTCGTGGCAAACGGCGTCCGCCCACGGGACAGCTCCAGGCCCCTGGCCGGCGCTGCGGGCAGCTGGGCTGCCCGGCAGGGCGGGCACCGACGTTGGCGTGTCCGCCTGGGCAGGGCTGTCCCTCCCTCACGGTGCAGGGACAGACGAGGAGTCAGCACCTCTGAGCTGCACAGGGTGGAGGAGAGACGTTTTAGCTTCTGCGAGCCGTGCAGTCTCCGCTCGACTCTGCTGTGTGGCTGAACACGGCGTGGGCAGCTGGGTTCCGGTGCATTCCGGTGACGTGTTATTCACGGCACACACGCCACGGCACAGTGGCCTCTGCCGTGGCCCGCAGGGCGTCCAAGGGCAAACTGACAAGCCGAACGACTGACCTACGTCTGGAGAAACGCTGCTCGCCTCAGCCTCACTGCCGAACGTAAACGTGGAGAACGGGTCGGGCTGTGGCTTTTTGCTTTGCAAAAAGGGTTTCGTTGGCGACGGAACGGTTCTTACAGCACACGAGCCCGTTCACGGCCGCCCAGGGGGCCGGGGGCCAGACCCGGGTCGACAGCCCCTGGAGCCTGGCCATGCACCGGCCAGTCGGAGCTGAAAACAGGTGCAGTTTCAACACAGGTCGATGAGAAAATAACTCAATTCCCCCAAAATCCAATTTTCAAAACTGCGTCTGGGGTCTGGCTCTGGGCGAGAAGGCGTAATTGCGCCCGCGGCCAACCGCAGCTGCCGAGCGGGCAGGGGCACGGAGGGGCCCCGAGGGGCGAGGCCCGGCGCAGCCCCGAGGGGGCCGGGCCCCATCGCCGCCAGCTGGCAGGGGCTCCACCTTTGCCCTCTGTGGACACAGGACACGTGCAGAGGACCCAGGACAAGCCTCTAGTCTTGGCTCACGGAGCAGGAGGGGGACGCTTGGTGCCCATACGGGGGGACATGTGTCCCTTGCATTCCTGTCTCTGTGCCTCGGCCCCAGCTGTCCCAGCCCTGGCCGCAGCAGCAGGAGGAGCCCAGGGGCTTCACGCTCGGGGATGGAAACCTCCCGTGTGACGCAAGGGCAGACGTCCCCGGAGGGCACACGGACCCCACTGCACTGTCCTCCGAGCACTGGGTCCCAGCCTGGCCCGCGTGGGGGGTGCACGTGGGGCGGAGCTGACCAGCAAGTCAAGTTTACAAACCGAGCCGACATTGAAGCCACACCCACAAGGCAGGCTGGAACTTGTAGCTTGAACCCAGCCACACAGACGTCCTGCTAACTCAGAAGCGTTTTCCAGAGGCGTTAAAGACGCTCCGGAGTCCCACGATGGCGTTTTTAAACGTCCAGCCTGTGATAAGAAACACTGGGCACAGGAAGAGCCAGGACGATCACAGCCTTCACGGGAAAGGACAGCGGCAGGCCCCGAAGCGGAGGTGACACGGTTCCGGAATTGCCTGAGGACGCAGCCCTCGCACACGTCCCAGCGATGAGGACAGACGCCCTGGGGGAGCGGGTAGGAGGTCTCAGCAGAGCAGGGGGAGTACAAGGAAGGACCACGTGGACACTTCAGAACTGAAAAGTGCGTTAACTGTAAGCATGTTTAAAAAGCCGTCCCTGGGGGGTCGATCACCAGAGACGACAGGGCAGTCAGCGGATGTAAGACGGACCCTGGTCCCCACACGAGCGGCAGAGAGAAAAAGTTTGGGGAAAGAAGGAGTGAGCCTCACAAGGCACCCCTCAGGCCCGACACGGCCCAGCCCACGGGAGAGGCCGGCGAGGTGGGAGGGCTGTCTGGAGGGTCTCCCCTGCGGCTCCGGACGGGTGGCCGTAATCCTAGAGGCTTCGGGAGCGCGGGCTCCCCGCTGGTCGCAAGCATGTGACTGCGGGTCCGGTGTGCGGGGCTGCGCCCGGCTGGTCGGCCAGGGCTGGCCGGCCCCTGCAGCACGGGCCCCTGAGCTCGCGTGGCGGTGGCAGCGGTCTCTGCGGCCCATTTCCTCAGGGGTGTCGCCGGGTCTGTGCTCAGCGCTGGAAGCTCCCTGCGTTCCTGTCCCCGCCCGCCCGGATGGAGCAAGGACGATGCCTTGTGCCCCCTGCCTCGTGTGCGGTCCCGGGCGGGGCTGAGCAGCCGGGCGTCCGGCCTTCGTCACGCCTCCAGCGCCCGCCGTGGCGGCCCCTGCACCGGCGTATGCCTGAGCAACCGTGAGAAGTCGAGTGTGCGCCTGAGCCATGCTAGACCCCGCCGACCCCCAGCACGACGACCGAAGACCCCAAGTTAGCAAGGGACATAAATCTACATGTCCAAGAGGAAGACTGAACTCCGAACAGAACAAACTCAAAGAAATCCACGCACCTCACGTCATAATCAAACTTCCAAAAAGAGACAAACTCAAACCGGCCAGGGAGAAGCGACAGGGAAGAGCAGCTACAGCAGCCGGTTTCTTGTTAGACACTCCGAGGGCCGAAAGGAGGCGGCGTATGGTTCAAGTGCTGAAGGTCAAGGACGATGAAGGTGGAACGGGCTCCCCGTGACGGAGCCGTCGCCCTCAGACCTGCCTCAGAACCACCGGAGCGAGGGAGCCAGGGCCGCGGGCGCCGAGCGAACCCCGTCCCTCTCCGGGGCTTTCCGCCTCGTGAAAGCAAGGATTGTCACAGGCGCGCTGGGCTTCCCGCGTGTCGCTGTCACACAACGCAAGGACGGGCGGGGGCTTTACCTTCCACGTGAAGTGTGAGCGAACCCTGAGGAGCTGAGGGTGTGCACTGTCGTCCCCGGAGCGGCCACCGATACGCTGACGGTGACACAGAGCAGGTCACCGTGAACTTAAAAAAGTTCTCATGGCCCACAGGAGGGCGGGAACGGGGCAGCAGAAGGAGGCAAAGCAGAGGCAGCAGACGGAAAACAAATTAGAAACTGGTGGATCTAAATCCAACCACACAGGTAATTACATTAAATGTTAATAGTCAAAACACATTGATTAAAAAACAGAGATTGCTAAAAAAAAAAAATGTGACCCAACTTTCTCATCTACAGCCACAGACAACGACACAGGCAGGTAAAAGGAAAAAGAATAAAACATGCGCAGGGAAAGCATTAATCCAAAGAAAGGTGGAAAAGGTGGAGTGAGCATGTTAACGTCAGAGGTAATGGGAGCGTTGCACAGCAACGAAGGGACGATTCGCCTGGAAGACGCAGAGCCCTTCCCGCGGGGGCACCGGGCCCGGAGCTCCGAACAGATGAGGTGAAAAGTGACGGAACAGAAAGCAGAAATGCACAGATCTGGGCATGAAACACGCTCCTCTCAGTAACGAGGGAACAGAACACCTGCGGGGACACCGAGGGCTGGGGACATGGGGCGCGCCCGCGTGGCGCCCCGGAACTGCGGGACACGCCTTTCATTTGCGTGCACTTGAACGTGAACCGTGATAGATCCTCTCCTGGGTCAAAACACACTCTGAAAGTTAAACGAGGCTGAAGTCACACAGCGTATGTTCCCCAACCCTAACGGGATTAAACCAGGCGTCAACAACAAGATGAGAACATGAAAAGCCCCAAATACTTCAAAACCAAACCAAACACTTCTGCATCATCCTTGGGTCAAAGAGGAAGTCTCAAGAGAAGTTAGAAAATATTTAGAAATTAGAAAATGTTAGAAAAATGTATGAAAATGAAAATACAGTATATCAAAATGTGTGGGTCGCAGCCAATGCTTGGGGGGGGAGTACTGCACTAAATTCTGTATTATAAATGGAAAAAGCACTCGATACAATAAGTTTCAAATCTAATATATTAGAAAAGTAAGAATAGAACAAACCTAAGCAATTCATATAAGAGCAGAAATAAAATTAAAAAGGTAAAAACGAGTCACGACACCAACATTGGGGACACAGAGGACGGATCAGCACAGAACCCGCAGCCATTAAATGGCAACAAGGGAAAGCTAGGAATGCTGAGTTCTACCAAAAATGCAAAGAAAACAACATAATTTTTACAAAATAGCTTCCAACATGACCTTGACACCAAAACCAGGAAAAGACAGTACGAGAAAACTACATGTCAACACCCCTCGTGAACAGGCTCAAAACTCCTTAACAAACATTAGCAAACGAACCCAGGTGTGCGCGCGTGGTGTGTGTGTGTGTGTATGTGAAGTGCTGACATTTGATGCTTTTACCCCAAGACTGGGACCAGGGCGAGACATCCCCTCTCTCCCACTCACGGTCACGCCTGAAGCACTCGTCAGGGCAGCGACAGACACGCAGGTGGAGAAGAGACCGACCTGCCCGTTCACGGACCACGTGCCTGTCCACGTATAAACCTCGGGAAACACACAAACGTCCTGCAACTAATAAAAGCAAACCCTGATCTACAGTAGCGATCAGGAATGGCGCCGGAAGGTAAAATAAGAATACCACTGAAAGAGCGGCAAGCGTGAAGCATTCAGTCGTGAACCCAGCAAACCGTGTGCGGGATCGACACGCTACCACCTACGAGACGTGCGTGGAAGTCGCGGAGAAGGACTGAATGGCAGAGACGCGACCTTTCAGCCGACCGGGAAGCTGGGCGCAGCGAGCTCGCCGGTCTCCCCGAGTGAGCGCCTGGGCTCGGCGCGGAGGAACGGGGCCCGTGGGCCGGGACCGCACGGGAGGAGTCGCGCTGCCGGCTCTGCTCGTGCGGGAAGCGAGTGCCAGGGCCCGCACGCCGCGGCCCGTCACGCGGCAGAGATGGCGACGGGGGGGGGGGCTGCACCACATGCCACACGCAGGGCGTCTGCCGCGCGAAGGTCAGCCACGGAGGTCGCATTTATGACGCACACTGACAAAGGCAAGGCGAGAGAGAGACCAGCGGTTGCCGGGCTTTGGGGAGGTGCGGTGTGGCTGTGGCGGGCTGGGCGGGGAGGTGTGGGGTGTCGGCGGTCACTCGCGGGCATTAAAATTCACGGAACCCCCCACCATCGAAGGCCGATCGCGTCGCCTGTCCCGAGCAGCCGCAGGCCTGGGCCAGGGAGCACTGCGGGGCGGGCCTCACGGGCGCAGGGGTGTCGGGGTGCAGCCCCCCCAGGCCCCGGCAGGCCTGCCCAGAGGGGACGCGCCCGCACACCGGCCGCCGGCTCCGGGCCCCCTGACCCCGCTCTTGCTGACGGAAGGCAGGCTGCCTGCATGTGTGGGAGGCCGGGGCGGCCGGCCTCCTGCCCGCCGGGGTCCTGCACCCTGGAAAGCCCCGCTCCGGACTGCTGAGTGGAGGAAACGCTAGTCCACTTGACGGAAGGCCCCTGTGCGGGTCAGC
>JAQQSQ010001041.1:0-13240 GCA_028627145.1 Eidolon dupreanum
TTTTTTTTTCTAGTTTTATTAGGGAGAATCTTAGATAATTGTAGTACATTCACTGCATCTCACAAGTGTCAATATGTCTTATTCAATTATCTTTTAACTGAAAATATATTTCATATTCATTGTGATTTCTTCTTTGACCCATGTGTCTTTGTATTGATTCCTAGTTTACTTACACTAGGCAGAGAACATACCTTATATGAAGTCAGTTCTTAGAAGTAGGTTTTGACCTGCTCTATGGCCAGAATGTGATCAGACTGAGCCATTGTTCCATTTGTACATTAAAAGAAAATAACACGTATTCTGCAGTCAATAGATGTCCAGTTTGTTGTTTACTGATTTTTGCTCTTTTTAAAATCAGTTATTGAGAAAGGTATCTTAAAATCTCCATGTGTCATTATAGATTGGTCTGTTTATTTCTATACTTTTCTTTTTATAGTTTTAAACTATGCATTCGAATTTAAGTTTTTTATATTTTCTTGTTATATGCCTCATTTATTATTGCGAAGAGTCTCTCTTGACCTCTACCAGTAACTTTCACCCCACATTGTATGCTGTCTTACGCTACCACGGCCTCGGTGCCTTGCTGTTGGCTAGTGTTTGCTTGTTCCCACATTTTCGCTCCCACCTATCCATGTCATTCTGTTTTAAGTATGTCTCTTATAAGGAGCACAGGGGTGGAATTTTTTTCTTTTTTCTTTTTTACAACCAATCTGGCAAGCTTTGCTGTAGTGGAGAGATTCAGTCCACTAACATTTAATTTGATCGCATGCATCATTGGTCGGATAGCTTGTGATTTGTTTTCTGTTCATTCTGTCTGTCCCTTAATGTTCCTCTCCCCTTGGATCAACCAGGTACTTTTATTGCTTCATTCTCCCCTCCTCCACTGGCATTGTATCTATACACCTTTCATTTCCCTGTAGATTATGCATACTTGATTTATGAAAATCCACCTTAAATTTGTGTTTTTACCATTTCCTAAGCAATTGACGAATCTCACATAATGTTTTGCTGTGCACTCACTCTTGCTTTTTGTGCTTTTGGTGTTATTTTTCTTCTACCTTTGTTAGAAATACCGCAAGATGTCTTTGCTGTTATTGCTTTAAAGAAGCAATACTCACCCTGAAAGTCATCCTTTCTGGTGCTCCTCATTGTGTGTCTTTTCATGCTTCCTTTCCTCTAGCCTAACTTGGCTTTACTGTACCTTGTAATTCAAGTCTTTTGGAGATGAGTCTTTTCCAGCATTTTGTATGAACATATCTTATTTTGCCTCTGTGATTTGAAGATGATTTTGTTGGGTATGGAATTCTAGGTTGGTACTTTTCTCCGTTTCTCTCAGTACTGAAAGATACACTCCATCATCTTGTGATTTCCATAGTCTCCAGTGAAAAGTTATTCGGTCATCTTGTTTTCTTCTCTTTTGGAAGGTCCCATGTCATTTTCCTCTGGCTAATTTTTTTGAAGCTTTTCCTTTGTATTAGGTTTTCAACAGTTTGATTGTAATGCGTCCAGGTGTGGTTTCCTTTGTATTTATTAGATTCGTGTTCATAGAGTATCTTCAGTTGTGGGTTGAAGTCTTTCATTTGGAAAAATAATTCCAGCCATTAGATCTTCAAATATAGTTCCATTCAATCCCTCTGCCCTCGGTTGTTGGGTTGGATTCCCGATAATTCACCTTTCTGAGCACGCTTTATATATCCTTCATAGTCTGTCCAGTTCTTCGCATTCTTTTTTCTCTCTGGGTGTCAGTTAGGGTATTTTTTAAATTGATCTGTCTTTCAGTTAATATCCAGTTGATTACTGAGCACTCCTGATACAATTTTAAATTCAAATATTCCATTTTTCATTTGTAGAATACCAATTAGATTCTTTTGTATAGATTATTTTCTCTATTGAAATTTCCCATTTTTAATCCATTTTATCTTTTTGGCTATTTCCTTTATTGTAGTTATAAAAGTTATTCTTTAGTAACTCCCAAATCTTAAGTATCTGCAAATCTTTTTCTATTCTGTTATCTTTTCATTAACTATTATTTTTTTCTGCTGCTTTACATTTATCACAAAATTTGAGATAATTCAAAAGCTGGACAGTAGTACTCAAAGAACTACCAAGCCTGCAGATGGTGTTATTTCACCCTGGTGGTCTGTTTGCTGTTCTCTTAGGTTGACAGGGTAAAGGATGATCACATCACTCTGACGGGGAATTAAAGTGGGGTGGGGGTTGGGTTGTCATTATACATAGACTCAGCCCATCTTGAGATGTCCATATTCCTTAGATTGTAAAATCTGGCAAATACCCGGATGGGGAGGGGTGTCATTTTCTACCGCAGGCCCTCCAGGTTGGTGGGACATTGTCTCTTAAGCACTGTGACAACACAGTGGGTCCCACCCTGTCTTTCTGGCGATCACTCATGGTTTAGTTCGTCTGCTCTCATCGCCATCACTGTGCCATAAAGTCTTTAAAACGATGACTTTTTAAATTTATTTGAGTTTTCTCTAGGTTTCGCAGTGACGTGTGCCCTGCGGATGCCCACTACATCTGACTTGGAAGTAAAAGTCCCAACGATTTACAAAAAAATACACCTGGTGCTACATATCGACTTCCACTGATGAAGGAAGTTACTTGCAGCCGAAGAGCGGAGTCACCTGCTGCGTGAGACCTCCCGCCGGGGGATAGGTGCTGCAGCTGGGCGGGGCTGCGGGGAAAGTCCGCTGGGGAGAAACAGGGCCCGGGGCTCCGCTCCCCTGCCTCCACCGCTGTGGCGCGTCCTGACGTTAAGCTGTGGGTGGAGAGGAAGTCCGGGAAGGTGGATGGAGGGAAGCGCTGAATGCCGTAAGAATAAGATTCATAAGGGGGAGAGAAGGAAAAGCTGATGGAAGAGCAGCTCTGGTGAGGTCCTGGTGACCCTCCTCAGCCTGCAGCCCTGCGTGGCCCCCCTGTGCTCAGGGGATGGCTCCAAAACGGGGGTCAGCCACCCATCGGCACGCGGCCACCTTGTGCAGCTCCGGGAGATGGAGGGGCAAGGTCCCCGCACACGGCGTGTGTCCATTCGCTAACCGGGGGGACCCTCCTGGCACTTGTTAACCGGGTGCGCCTCAGGAAGACAAAGGGGCGCTCAGCGTGGCGGCAGCTGTTTGCCTGCGAACCGTGCCGGGGACACAGGGAAGCGTTCCCTGCAGTCACCAGCCCGGGGAGAGCCGTTGGGCGGACAGAGATGCCGTCCCTCCGCCGAGCGCGCGGTGTCTCTGCGTTGCGGCGGACAGCGCCTCTCCAGTGCGCTCTCCTTGCTCTTTGTTAAAAATGACACACAACTCTGGACGTGTCCTCCGTGCTCCTCGCCGGCGCCGGCGGGGGTGTGGGGATGGGGGTATAGGGGGTGAGGCGCACTCTAATGGATGGCGCAAGATTGATTTTGAGCTCGGTATAATTTAATCCATCAATTTAACATTAAATGAATATGCAAAGGGAGTCTCTTCGTGGATGAAAAACAGGAGAGGGACGTTCTTATTAATCCAAAGTGGACTCGAGAGATGGAAGAGCCTGCTGCTATTAGTATCTGCCACGGGGTCCACGACGGGCCATCCAGGGGCCCGCGCAAACCCCGAGCAGCTAAAACCAGCCCGTGGCCCTGCAGCTGCCCGCAGCCGGGCGGCGCAAGCCCCTCGGGCGTGGCAGGGTGCCGCCATGGTCCAGGCTGGGCCGAGGGCTCCCCGGGGAGGCAAGGTGACACTGTGGCTCCGCGTGCCACCGGGAAGCCGGAGGCGGAGAGCTGTCGCACCGTTTAAAATCACATCAAACGCCCAGGGTTGGACAATAGGGCTAATGGACCTCGGAGTTTTTGGTCCCAAAGGTGTGTTAGAAGCTTTGGAGAGTGACTTCGAACAACGCCGGGGAAAGCAGAGGCGCGCGCGGCAGCGGGGGAGGGCGGAGCGCCCCGCGCCGCGCCGACACCCGCGGGGCCGGGTGGGGCGCACGGGCTCCCGCCTCTGCAGCTGGCCCCGGAGGAGGCCCCTGGGTGGCCCGGGGGTGCCTGGGCTGTGCCGGGCGTGGTGGGGTCCCCAGCTCCCTGAGCAGCGGCAGCTCTCGTCCCCAAATGCCCTCGCCCTCTCGCTGTGAGTTCGTGAACTGTCGGCGGTGGTTCTGTCCCTCGTACCCCGCGGGTGGTTCCGTCCGGTTCGTCTCCCAATCAGAGCCCGGTTCGCCACGCGCGCTGCAGCGGCGCCCGCCCCGCGTTCGCCCCGGCGCTGCGGCTGAGCCCGGCCTCCTCCGGGGGCCCGGGCCGCATGGACCGGCGACCGCGCCGCGCACAGCCGCGGCTGAACCAGCGACAGTGAACAGAAGGCAGCGGACCCCGATCACGCGAACCCCATGGCACGGGTTTGTGGAAACACTAAGTAAACTTAAGTCTCCCCAGGCGTGGAGCTCACAGCACGAGGTGCCCTCGCTGGGGACGGAAAGCTGCCCCCGGCTAACAGCCCGACCGGCTGTTGTCCCCCCCTCCCCGCCCCCCGCCCCCGTGTCGGCGGGTGCAGAGGTCACGTGCGTGTCGCGTCTGCGTTCCCCTGCACTCCCAGCTGTGACACGAGGGGACCTTGAGAGGAAACGGGGTCCAAGCATAGGTGTGTGACTTTTGCAACCGGAGACTCAGTCTAAAGCACGGGAGGAGAATCTAGGGGGCTGGGCACCCCCCGGGGAAACTGAGGAGTCAGGTTCTGACGACACCCACACGCCGCGCGTGAGGTAATCAGGGGACTGCCTTGCGAGGGTGCGGGCTCCTGACGGCCCCTCCCCAAAGCCACTGCCACGCAGGCGTCTCGGGGGCTGTCACCGAAGCCAGACGGCCTCGCGGGGCCACGAACAGAGCTGATGCCAACCCACCTCTTCCCTGAAACCAGGTCACGGCTGTCCCCGGTCCCCCGTCTCCTGCTCCACGGGGCGCACCTGTGACCAGCGCGTTCCCGCGGCCTCGGGGCACCATGTTTCTCAGGCTGCTGCAGCCACCCGGGTTGCGCCAGGACCCAGCACGGCCCCCTTCCGGGGTCTGCAGGGCCCCCAGACCAGCCCAGGTCTCCCAGCTCTGTGCGCCCCCCGGGCTGTCCTCTCCCCGACTGGCCAGCCTGGCGGTGAGTCGGATCGTCCACAACCTGCTGGACAAAGTGCCCTGAGTGTGGCTGACTCCCCCTCAGACGGGCTGGACACATCGTGGCTCCAGAGTCTCGCCTGGACATGTGGACAGCAGCAGGCAAAGTCCAAGTCACCACCTCTGGCCAGGCTGCCACTGTGCCTGGGACCTTCATGCTGGGTCTGTTCAGAAACGGTGACATCAGGGCCTATGCGTCGCGGACAGAGGTGCGCTCCGACCACTGTGAGCACCGGGCGGCCGGACTGTCTGACGCGGAACCGGGTCTGGCGCCCGCCCGCTCACCCGGTCACACCTGGGACGGCCCCCTGCCTGCCGCCCGCCTGGTCACACCTGGGACGGCCCCCTGTCTGCCACCCGCCCGGTCACACCTGGGACGGCCCCCTGCCTGCCGCCCGCCCGCTCACACCTGGGAGGGCCCCCTGCCGAGAGGACCCGCCGCTTTGGGGAACGGTCTTGGTGCGTCTGTGATACACGTGTGTCGTGTGTCGTGTGTGTCCATGGGCTTGTCACTGTGTGTGTCTGTGTGGAGTTGAGCAGGGACCGAAGGCATCAGGCTGATCCGGCCACTCTCAGGCATGAAGCGACAGCCAGAATGTGCAGTGACACAGAAAAGACGGGCTCGTTAACGCCTGGCCGGGTCTGCCCGGGTCTCGCCCACCTGGAGAGCGGGTCTCAGGGGCCGTGGCTGATGACACCTGGGTGCGTGTGGCTTCCACCGAGTGCTTCGGCCGTAAAATGCAAACTCGGCAGAGCCTCGGCCCTGCGGTAAGTCCCCCTCCCGTCACTCCAACCCGACCACTTGTCCCGGCTCGCGTCACATGTCAGCTCGCTCTCGGGGAGGTTATCTGAACGGCTGATTTCCATCTGGAAGAAGCAAAAGGCAGAGTCAGGGGAAATTGCCGCCATCCATCCGCACATGTCACAGCCAGCCCCTCCTCCTCTGAGCCCCGTCCAGGTGGCTGCATGCAGACAGGCAGGGGACCAGGGCACTCGAGGGTGCCCAGGGGATGGGACCACCTTGCTGGACAAGGGTCCTCCGGTCGCAGCCCCCCTCCAAGATGGGCGCTGGTGGCACCCATGGGTGGCGAGGAAGAAGGGGCTTCTGCCCTGCTGCCCCGCACCCTCAGACTGGCCTACCCTGGGCTCTCCCAGCACCAGAAGTCACGCCCTCTTCGTCACCTGTGAGGCACTCACGTGCCACTGTTCTCTTCCACAGGCGAGATTAAAGTTTGGGGCCCCACTGGGGGGATCTTTCTGGTCTCTTGGTGAGGCTGTGAGCACCCCAGGATGTGTGCAGTGTGGAGGCCATCTGTCCTGGGGAGACAAGCCCCTCTGAAATCGATGCGACTGGTTGATCCCGCTTCCCACCCCACAACCGGTGCCTTCATGGGGTGGTTCGTTTTCCAGAAGGTGATTGTCATCTTTTCTTCATTTCACCAACCCGGTTACTCAGAGCAGATGCACAATGCCACACTTGTCCTGTGTGTGTCATTACCAGATAAACTGGGAACAGATTTCCTCGTCACTGATCTCCCGGTAAGATGTCAGCGTTCCAAGATAACTGGAAACTGGCACCGAATATCACACCGGCGTTGGCACGGCACTTAGACCGAGTTGCGTCTCCCTGGGTTCAGGTACCACTGGCTGCTTTTATCTACTTATTCTATTTACAGTTGGACAGGATTTCAAAAAGAATTTTAACACTAAGTACAGCAATGACACTAGGTATCGGGTAGTAAAAGGCAACGGTCCACGGGTGACGAGAAGCAAGTGAGTTGAGCCCTAAAATCTCTCCATCTTCCTGCCTCGAGACTGCTCCCAGCTGTGAGGCAGGGGGAGGGACTCAGGCCCGGCCTGGCCGGCCAGGGCGCAAGAGGCGGAGCTGAGTGTGTGGCAGAAGAAGCCGGGAGTCTACAGGGGGCAGCTGGAGGAGGAGAGACGCAGAGAGAGCCTCTGAGACCCGCAGGAGGTCTCCCCCATGAACCAGGCGGTGCAGCTCAGCGCCCGGGTGCAGGCGACCTGCAGAGGTCAGAGAGAGAGGACTAGGGGGACACAGGGCTGGGCTGCCTGCTCCCACCGGGCGAACCTGGAAATGCGAGGCTTTATGGGGCACCGAGCAGAGTGCACAGAAAACTGTTACCTCGGCCACGGAGGATAACTGGCCCCCGAATGAATGCCGCTCGGGTTCAGCCGAAATACTCCTAAAACAACACCCGCAGGGTCAATCTGTCCCTGAGAAACTCAACTTCATCCTTGAACAAAGCTCAGCGATAGTTACAGAAACACAAAAATACCCATCACCCAACAGATTAAATTTCTTGATGCCTGGTGTTCTATAATGGGTTGACTGTGTTACCCCTGTTCGTTCGTATGTTTGAAGTCCTATGATTTCTCTTTGTTATTGATATGAATCACTCTGGTGAACTTTTATTGTTAAACCAACCTCGCAATGTTGGTCATGCCAAATTTATCTTTTTATGTATTGTTGGATTCAAGTTGTTGCAATTATTTAGAATTTTTGCATCCATATAAATGAGAGATTTTTTCCCCCTGTGGTTTTCTTGTAAGATTTTGTATGGTTTTGGTATCCGGATAATGCTGACCTTATGAAATGACTTGAGAAAAAAAATTCATTTTCAATTTTGTGAAACAGTTTGTGTAGAAATAGTATGATTTCTCCTTTGAGATTCGGTAGGATTTACCAGAAGCCACTCTGGAAGACAGCATGGAGGCTCATTAAGAAGTTAGGCATATACCTACCCAATGATCCAACCATTTCACTCCTAGGTATTTATCTAAGAGAAACAAAGGCATGGGTCCACACACAGCTTGTGTGTCAATGTTCAGAGCAGCTTTATTTGTGACAGCCCCAACTGGATACAAACCAAATGTCCATCAGTAAGTGAAAACACAAAGTGGGGGTATGCTCATTATTTTGATTGTGATAATAGTTTCATGATTGCAAACATCTGTCACCATGTGTCACATGGTACATTTAAACATGCAAAGTTTATTGTATGTAAAGTTCAATTATACCTCAATAAAGCTGTTACAAAATAAAACAGTGTAACACAAAGCTTATTTTTACAGACAAGAACTGAAAACAATTCCATAGACTGGAAACAAAATGTTTGCATACATTTCCATAAATGGAAAAGTATAACAATAAAAATAAAACATCTGCAGATGAATCAAATAGAGATGACACAGATGAAGAGAGAATAAGTGGACTAGAAAATGAATCTGAAAAATTATTCAGAGTGCAACACGCAGAGTCAAATAAATAAAAAATGTGAAATAAAGTGTAACCGATATTAAAGATGGAGTAAGAAGGTCTAATATGTTATCTGGTTGAGGTTCACAAAGGAGATAATTGAGTCAATGTACAGAGAGCTAATAGCTGAGAATTATCTAAAATTGAGGAAACACACAAATTCTTAGACTCAGAAGCACAAATCCAAATCAAGTCATATAAAACGAAATCTGCAGCCAAATGTGATACAGTGAATTTTAAAACAAACGGAAGATCTTAAAAGTGTCTGGAGAAAAGGCAGATTATAAACCAGAGAACTATCACAGCCTGACATCTGACTTCTCCACAATAAATATGGAAGCCAGGAGACGATGGAATTACGTCTTTAAAGTGCTGAGAGACCAAATAATTGTCAGCCTTCACTTGCACACCCGGAAAAATATCTTTCAAGAAGTTTTCAAGTTTTATTTTAAGCATGATTTTTTTTAAGATTAATGTAAATAATGAGATAAAGGCCAAAGCCGCCTCTTCAAAGTGATTTTTTCAGTCTCTCAAAATTCAGCATCGCTCTACCGTCTTCCAATCTACTGATGCTGTTTGGAATGTCTTGTTTTCTTCTCTCCTCTTCCAATGTTTGCCCGAGACCTGATCGTTTTAACTCACTGATCTATTTCACTTGCATCCTCTGTGGGTAAAGAATAAAGAGAGATAATTATTTCAAGAATATGGTGATGTATTTTGGGTGCTCTTCCTGGATCCCCTACCTCACTACTTCTCTCGGAAAGAAAAAAAAATTGTTTTCTAGAGAAAATGGAGGCTACAAAATGAGACTTCCAGGTCGAAGCGTCCAAGCTGAAGACATGGTTTATGGGCATGGCGAGGAGGAGACTTGAATCGGTGTCCCCAGGACTCCACTAAGTGGCAAGGTCTCCACTCCTGGAAGTACCCAAGCAGAGGATGGACAACCATTTCCCAAAAGTGCTTGAGGAGGGGTGACTGCCACCTCGTGGAAGCCCCTCCTGTTGCTGAGCTTTCAGCCGCTGTGAGTCCCAAATCTGCTGCCTTAGATGACTCAGTCACCACTCTGCCATATGCCCTCGGATGCTCTTGCTCCTTCTCTGCTGCTCAAAGGACGGTGTCTTCATCACTGCCCCTCCCTGACCCCTGCCTACCTGGCACCTGGTCCTGCAGGAGACCTGTGTTGTCAGAGGGAAGGGCTGCGTCTTATCTTTGTAGGTCCACTGCCCACCCCGGAGCCCTGCACAGCACGGACCCTTCCTCAATGCTGAGAGGGGGGATGCGGGGAGAAAGATGGAAGCCAGCCCAGGGCCCCACGGCAGACCCCATACGGCTGGGAAGTAGCTCCCGGGAGGAACTGGCTTTTGGGGGCAATTACATGAAACCCGGCTTCCTTCCCCTACCATTCCTAATAAGCACTATTTTAATTCGAAAGAGCAATTTACAGTGCAATTCACTCACAACGACACAACCCATTATGATCACAGCGCCGCACGTTCATGTTTTCAGTAATTTTTAATGCTTGTCGCAGCTGGGCCTCTGAAGGGGGGAAACAGTGAACGTTTTTCACCTTGTGCAGCCAAGGGAAAGACGTCTCTGCCCTCTAATCGCACAGCCGCTGCGGGCGGCGGCGGCGGGCGGAGCAGAGACACGTGCAAGCGGGAGGCGAGGGGCCTCGGGGGCGGCGCGGCGCGAGCGCGCACGGGGCAACAGCGCGAAGCGGCGCGGGGCGGAGACGCGAGCGGCCGCAGCTGCACCAAACCCGCGCCAAAGGACGCGGCATCAGGACGCGGGAACCGCAGGAGGCGTGGAAACAGGGCTTCTCACCGAAAGCCGGCGTCCGAGCGCGGGGGGAGGCCGGTCGGTGAGCGTCGGGGATGAGCCCCATGAGGGTCCTGACCGCGGTGACCCGGAAGGTCCCTGTCCTCAGGCCGCCGTCCCGCCCGGGCTGCGTTCTGGTCCTACTGCTCCCTGGCCTGACGCTGAGGCTGTAAAGTGTCTCCCTGCTGGCGACAACTTCACCGCGGGCCCCTCTGAGGAGGGGCTTTTGGGGGAGGCCCTGAAGAAGGGGGCGGGAGGGAGGCTCAGGTTTGCCGCGCGGAGTGGGGGCGTCTGGCTGTCCTGCGAACACTGTCCCCGCCTGAGCCCCGCGCAGCCCCCCGAGCAGCTTCCACTCGCCCCAGCTCCGCCCTGACGTAGCCCCAGGCTTGGCCTGGTCCTGCCCGCATGCCGGGAGGTCCTCCCCCTGCGGTCCCCTCCCTGCCCTGCTCAGACCCTGCCCTGGACCCGGGGGCCCTGGCGGGGACCCACAGAATGCGATCGTGCTGCAACGGGAGGTCTGCAGAAGCCGGGGAGGGCGTACCCCGCGGGGGGGAGGGGGTACCCCCGGGCAAGGGGCCTCGCTGCCCCAGGAGGCCCAGAGTGCTTTGTCGCCGGCGTTCAGTGACCGCCCCTTGCCTGTCCCAGGCCTCCGGGGCCAGCGAACATTCCCTGTCAGGAACCTTCACCTTGGCGGAAAATAACTCTGGGAGATGGTTTGAATTTTCTGTGAAGCAAAAACTACATATATATATAATATATATATTATAATATATATAATATATATAATATATATATATTAAACACGCGCCTGGACGCCGCACCAGGCACACGAGGGCCACCGTGTCGGGCGCGGAGCTGATTCCGGCGTGTAGGGTCTGGGTGCGCGCCAATCTCCAGATGGATCCACCGCTCCCCGCCGCTGGGTCCCCAACAGCCCACAACCTAGTTGGGAAAGCGGGGCGCCTGCGCTCCCAGCCGGGGTCAGGAGCCGCGTGTCGCGCCCTCGCCCGCGGCCATCTCAGGCACCCTGTCCTTCTCGGGTCTTGGACCGAGCCCACTGCTCTCGCTTGTTAAGCTCGGTCACCCCAAACCTCCACGCCCGACTCAGAGCCACGCGGGCAGGGTCTCGAAAGCCGGCTCCCATCACACCTCAGGTCTTGTTCCTGAGCCCTGTGTTTCCTGCCGGCCTCGCGGGGGGTGACGGCTGCGCCAAGCCTTTGCTGTCGCCTCCGTGTCTGCCTGAAGCGAAGGCGAGGAAAGCGCCGGCGGCCTGTCCGCGGTCCCCGGTCGCCCTGGGTGCGAGCGGCCACTTCCGGTCTGAGCTGGTGAAGGACCGCCGACCTCCGGCCGGGCGACCCGGAGCAGGGACCTCGGCCAGGGCCACCCGGGGCGAGGACCTCGGCCAGGGCCATCTGGAATTCTGTTTGGTGACTATTCCGGCAATCCTATTTCCACTTTATTTTTTAATTTTTATTTTTTGCCTCTATACTGCAAATCAGGGAACTGTTCAGAGAATGGAGGAGGGGGCGACATAAAATAAATCCATCCATCCAACCCTGCCGCCCTCGCTCCCTTCAGCCATCATCCAACGGACCAGGGAATCTGCTTCCCTGGCTTCGGCCACCCCGTCTGCGCCCTGGGGGCAGCGGTCTGTCTCCCGCCGACTGGTGCCGGTGCCGCGGTAGAGCCGGCGGTGACCACGAGGGGAAATGCCGCTAGCGCGGCGACCGGGGACCGGCCAGGGCACCATGCTGTCCTCCTCCCAGTTCCCGCCCGGAGCGGGTTGTGCGGATCCTGTCTGGGGCCCCGAATCTCCCAGAGTGAGACACGCCGCAGCCGCAACCTGCTTTCGTGTGTCGCGTGAAGAATAGACCGGTCCCCGAGGTCTCCAGAACGACCTTCCTTATTGGAGACGGAGTCCTCAGTGCTTCTGAGAGCGGTCTTTGTCTCCCCGAAGCACGCGGGCGGGTCGCTGCGCCCTGGCAAGGAAGACCCGGGGGCCGCTCTGTGTGATTGCTGGCCATTCGGGTCCCCCACTGTCAGTGATATATGTGGCAGGAAAATAAGCAATGCATGCACGACATAAGGGTGGCGTGAATCCCGCCGAGGAGAGCCCGCGGGCGGCGCTTCGCCCTTATCTGCATTTGCAGGTCCAAGATGCGTCGCGCAGGCGCAGCCGGGCTCCGCCATCCGTCCTGCGGGAGGCGCGACGCCACGCGCTGCGCATCGAATGCGGCGGGTTCCGTGGAGACATCCCTTCTGTGGGGCAGGGGCAAAGCATCTATAATAATTTTAAGGACATTCTCCAAATGTTTATTTAGATAAAAGATGGATAACAGTAAAAATCCCGAACCTGCAGCCCGATAACTAGGTTTTATTAATGACCTGCCATACGCTGGGGCTGGATAATTAAAGTTTTTCCCCCCAAAAGAAGAGAGTGGACAAATTTATTTGATGGTTTGATAACCAGGGACACTGGTTGAAAACTATTGATGTAATCGGAGCTCATTCAATTTGCTCAAGACAGCCACTCCTATCAGCTAATTTCACCTGTGAATGGTTAATTATCCTCTGAATGCATATGGGTGAGCCATTAATAAAATTTGACTATGTCATAGTTTCTTTGTCACCCACATGTGTCTTTTATCGCCTGCATCTCCTTCTTAGTCTTTCCTTTTTTTTTTTTTTATTTCCCTCCCATTCTCTCTTAAAAAAAAAAAAAAAAAAAAGCTAGGGAAGACAGATGCGGCCGTGCGGGTTAGCAGGCTGCGGTACGGGCGGGGCGTGGCGGGGGCCTGAGCTCTCGGGGGGCCGGAATGAGCCCCGGAAGAGGGTGGGGGTGTTCCCACTCCCCACCCAACCTTGGTGGAGGCCGCGGCTGTGGGGACCGAGCCTGCTTGCAGCTGGCCGGGCGTGGGGCTGACACCAGGCCCACACGGCCTCCATGCTGGCCTCGAGGGTCCAGCAGGCCGGGCGTGGTGGCACAGTGCCTGCTGCTGGGGCCCAGG
>JAQQSQ010001042.1:0-13239 GCA_028627145.1 Eidolon dupreanum
AGGATCGTAAAGGTGGAAAAACCGGAGGAGCGCCCCCTGGTGGCCTCCAGCTCTCGGTGCTGTTACAGCTTGCTTGCACCTTCATTCTCATCCGTGTTCCTTCCTTCCCTGCAAGGCATCGTGGCAATAAAACGCCACACTGAATACCTGGGTTTGTCCTTTGCTTCCTTTCTTCACTAGTTTTCCACCCCAAACTTTCAGTCCTTAAGAAAAGGAAATGAAACAAAAATGATCACTTATGTAATCCTAAATACCAAATTTGTTTAATCAACATTCAAAGAAAACCCAAGTGGCAGGCAAAAGAAAGTCATATTATTAAAACCGAGCCATTTTTTCTAGTCTTCTGTCGTTTACCATCTTTGTGAGGTTGAAGGTTATTTAAAAAAATCAAGATTAGGCAAGAATCTACCATCAATGAAAATCTCTCCCACCTAGTGGGCAGTAGCTGGTCAGATTCCGTCATTAAGCCGCAAAGTGCAATGGGAACAAGGAACATGTGTAGATCAGGGACTGGCCTCCGGACAGATGCACAGAGGGCGATATCCATACTACCCGGAGGGGGAGAGCGAGCGCTTTCGAGGGCCATCTCCTTGCCCGATGCACAGAGTAAGTGGTTCCTGGGGGCCATCTAGGCATTACACATACAGAGCAAGCCCTAAGCATGGGGGTGGGGGTGGGGGTGGGGGTGGTGGGGGCAGACGCTGCATTCTGGAGTCCCACCATTTCTAGTTATTAGAACACGGGCAAGATTCTAAATCTCTTCCCAAACCTTCATCTGCTCCCAGATCAGTTCAAGTTAATCAGAAGAGATGGCTGGGTTTTGAGGCTTGAGATGATTGTTACTGATGACAATAGCAAAAACTCCCATGGGTGCTTTCAATGTTCAGGGCTTTATTCTAAATCCTTCCAAGTGCACCTTAATCTTCTTAAAAATTCACTTACATGGAACTCGAATAGACGCCTACCTAAACCCCCTAAGGATAGGCAGTCGCCAAGTTCATTGCACAGATGGACACAGCAGGGTCCCGTAACCAGCCCAGGTCACTTGACCATGTGGGGGAGCCATAGAGTGAACCCGGGAGTGACTGTGCTTCTGGCCACGAAGCCACACAGCCTCTCCAGAACAGGGCGATACTTGAGCATGCGTGCTTGGAATCAAACCCATGCTTTATCCTTTTAGCCAAGCGACATGGGGCAAGTTTCTTCTGCTATGTCCCCTGCTAGGAAACAAGGATGATTCCCAAAACAGTGCCTACCTCTCAGGGTTCAGAATCAAAAACATGACACTCTGAGAAACGCCTGCTTAGCTGTCAACGCATACGAACCACTGTTTCTTTCCTGCTGCCTTCGTCGTCATCAGTGTGGGAGTGTTGGTTCCAGTCTGTTCCCTCACTGGGAATTCATGCTACAAGAGTGGTCAGCTGGCACTCATCAGACGGGCCACTCTTCAGGCTGAGCAACAGGCCCAGGGCCTGTGCTGTCATCAGCTAGGAGCCCGTTAGCTCGCAGGCCTGCAGCGTCAGCATCAGCATTGCTGTCTGCGGACCTAGGGTTGTTTACGCAAGCTCTCCAGATGTTCTTCTACACCCTAAAGTGTCACTGCTCTCAAGGGGTAGGTGCTTTGATTAGTGTTCTCATCAAAATGGGGGTCCGAAATGAGTTTTCACTGGTGAAATTAGTGGTATTTGACATCTGTGAACTGGCCGGAATATTTTAGACTCTGCTCATTCTTCGCAAAGCTTCTAGGAATAATTCCTACAGAACTCTGTGATCTGCCCTAGGGTTAGTTGTCACTGCCTGTGGCAGACCAGCGAGTAACAGAAATCTGCAGCTGGAATCCCTTAGTTGCATTTGAGGAAACTTTCCACCCAAGGTAAGGCTGGGTCAGCAAAGGGAGGTAGCCAGGACTTCATTTAAAGCGCAGATAAGACCTCCACACCAAGTAGACATTATTGTCATCATCTTCCTATTTTACAGATGAAGAAACTGAGACATAGCCTGGCTAAAGCGACCAGTCCAAGCTGACATGTTTTATTAAATGGCCAGCTGGGGCATTTTTTTTTTTTTAATCAGGATGCATCTGTCTTCAGAATTGTTTTAATAAGTAATTCTATTGGGAATAAGTAATTTCAATAATTTATAGGGTCAAGGGAACTAGTTATGGTTTAGTTCCTATTAGGTGTATTTTCATAAGAGAGCCGGGACAGCATTGAAACTGTAGGAAGACACTCTTATGTTGACACTCTTAACGGTAAATATTCAGAGGGCGGAATGACTCCTTACCTTGGGGCGTCGTGTAGGTCAGCGTGGACATTTGCACCAGCGGGGCATCCTCGAAGGGCTGGTTGTACTGCAGGAGAGAAAAGGGCGTCCCGTCAGGTCTGAGGGTTGCAAGTAGCCCCTGACCGGGGTTGAGGAGGCGCCGGCGCGAGGCTGGAAGTCTGGAGACTCCCCAACTCCTTCACCTGCCCCCGGACCCTAGACCCCTCCTCCTCTCTCCTTGCCCTCAGCCCTTGATCCCATCTTACCCCTCCCAGACCTCCCCCGCTCCGGTCTCCACCTCCCCTCCCCGCTGCTCCCCTTCTTACCACGGTCCCCAGCCCCGTTTTCCCCTTTCCCGCCGGCCTCGCGCCCCCCGCCCCTCCCAGCGGGCCGGTGAGGGTCCTCACCTTCTCTAGCAACTGCTGCATGTGCCTCTGGAAGCGGTGGTGGCTGTCCCTGAGCTTCTGCAGCAGCGATTCCTCCTCCCCTGGGAACTCGCTTTCCATGGCGCAGGAAGGTCGCAACCGCGACACCGCAGAAAAGCGCACTGGGACCCCTTGCCCGCGTCCTGGTTCAAAGAGCGGCTCCGCCCCCCGCCCGCCCTGCGGGCTGCCCATTGGCTGGCGTGGAGGGGCTGGGCGCTGATTGGGCCTTTCAAATACATCCGCATCCGCTCCGCTCTACAGTGGGGAAGGGGGCGCCGCCGCGCATGCGCTCGGAAACGGCGCGGCAGTCCCTCCGGCTGTCCGGGTTCCTGTTGCCCCACAGGGCTGCGCGGGGGGCCTGGGAAGTCCGTACTGTTTCCCCTGTCGTGCGCTGGAGATGTCCGGGTGACGTGCGCTGGAGCTCGCCGCCGGGTGGGGGCGGCCCCTCACCCAGTCGTGGCCCCGGGCCCTGCCCTGAGCCGGCTCCCGCACCCTGCCCGCCTCGGGTCCTCGCGCGGTCGCGAGAGCCGGGCCCAAGAAAGAACCCTCCACCCCCCAAATTACGAATACAAACGAAGGCAGAAAAGTGAGCATACAGTTAGAAGTACCATAAACGTCACAGAATCCAGGGAAATATAATATTTTTATTAACCTCCTGGCACACCTTTTTCGTACATGTTTTTTAATGCATTCTCGGCCTCTTCATTGATACTGATTTTGTAATGTTTTCTCTAAAGTATAGGAAGATAATTCAGGGTTTCCTCGACTATGGCTGATTGAATTTTTCATACGATGCACATTTTAGAAAAGTTTTATTCAGCTTCATAACTTAGTCGTGTTCTTGTGCTTGTGCCTCGGCTTGCACCCCCAATCTTATCATGCCATCCAGCAGAAATTAGGGGAGAAGGAGAGAGTGAGAAGAACCTCGGGGCTCACGTAGTGTAAGTGTCCTGGAAATGTATTGTGATGGACTCAGGTGTGCCACCCAGATCCGCCCTGAGGATGCCCCAGCTGCTGGGAGGGCTGTCTGCAGCCACCTCAGGTGCTGAGGGTCCCTCACCAAGGGCCGTGCAGCCCCAGGGTGACCCAAATCCAATGGCAGATCCAGGTGGGAGTATGGAGGCTGGGCCATTTCAGTCCAGAAGGGGACAGCCCTGACACCCCTGACCGCCCCCACGGAATCTGCCAACGCAGCATGTCCAGGCTCCATTCTCCCCGTCTCCCACAGGGGCCGAACGGAAGGGCACTCCCTAATAAACATCCTGCACACTAGCTCTGTGTCCGAGTCTGCAGCCTGGGGCACTCAGCCTGTGACAAGGACCTAGTTGCAGACTACATATTCCAGTTTGTAGCTTTTCCAGTTTCACAAATCAGCTGAGGTTCCCGCCCCCCACCCCCCAACCCCCACTCCCCACCCCGGAGTTCAGAAACTTAACATGCTGTTCCTTCTACTGCGTCTGCACGCTCACACGCAGGGTAGTTTTCAAGCATGTGATTGCTTGAAAGTAATTGTCATATTGAGAGACTTAAAGCCTTGGATAAGGTTTTCTTTTTCTTTTTTAAGGCTTGGAAAACTTTTCTCTCTAACAAGCATGGTAGTGACACTTCTCAAAATTGGCCTCTCCTAGATCCTGGCTCCTTATTCCTAGGAAACCATTCCCAGGTTCCAGGGTGTCACTGATGTCCAAGGATGTGCTTCTATCCCAGGGGCTCACGTGCAGGGTCAGAAGAAAGATTTCTCAATCTCAAGTTCATGTCTTGGCTAATCCCCTCTGAACCAGCCAGTGCCAACACACTGGCCCTTGTCCTTCAGGCCAGCTGGTATCCCAGTCCCCTCTGACTGACTTTCCCTGTCCCATGGTTCAAACTGGTGGCCAGCAAAGGAAGGAGTCCTGCACGATGCTCCTTCCTAATGTAACACCATTCCCTACAAATGCGACTCCCCGTCACGGCCCCCCACCTTGTGTGCACAGACACCTTAGCGGCGTAAACGTGACCTCAGGAACACAGACCTGCTTCATAAACTGCCTCACCACTCCACACCTCCATGTAAGCTTCGTCCCTGGCAGCGGAAGTGGTGGGGTGCAGCACCTCTGGGTCTCTAGGGGTTTCTGTAGGCAGCAGAGCTGAGGCTGTGCTCAGCCCCGGGAAGGGTCTCTCCGCTTCTGGCTGTACCTGCACACACCCTCTGCTGTCATGGCCAGAATTTTCACCCCTCAAATTGTTCAAAATGAAGTACATAGAAATAATCCTCATGGGACTAATTTTATGTTTGCTCTCACAAAACGTGCCTGAATTTTATAACATTTTACATAATACACGAGGACTTATTCTGCAGAGAGTTGCCATGCACATAATTTTATGTTAGAAAGGTGTGGAAATTTCACCACCTGTCTGTGGTTGGAGAAGCACAGCTTCTGGTTGGTCCCAGTGTTGACAAAAATTGCTATGTCGCAGCGAAAACGTCGGTCAGAGATGAAGGATCAGCCACAAGCATCAAGCTTCATCCGTTAGGCTGCCGCCCCAGGGTTAATGAAAACAAAGGGATTGTGAAATAGCTGATAACAAGTTGACTTTCCAAAAGGTGTCAGTCAAAGCTCACAAAGTGTGTGTATTCTTTGCTTTAATGAGTTTACTTTTTGGGATCTATCCTAAGTAATTAAGGACGCTGGCAAGGATTTAGGCTGTAAGACCTTTAGTGAAGCGCTTTTTATAAAGTTCAATACTAGAAAGAAGGTTGAGTAAATGGTGATACATATCTGTGTTACATTACCACGATTTTGAAGAACTATATTTAGTGGCATCCAAAATGTGTATGATTTTTTTCTTAGTATAAATGGAGGGCACAAACATGTATTATATATCTGCATTTAAAAATATACATCATGTGTTTTAAAAAATCTAAGTATGTATATGCGGATTGTCTCCATGTTTTCTCTGGATGATGGTATTATGGATTATTTTTCGTATTAGTTTTTCTTAGCTGCATTTTCTAGAATGAACATGTATTCTGCAGTTAAGAGCATGCATTACTCGTGCAATAAAAAACAGAACAGAACCAATCATGCGTTTTTATTTTGGGTTTACAAAATTAGAGACCCGAATAAGACACACATGGCCCCAAACATTCTGAAACAGCTGTCATACAGGCGAACAACATTTTTTTCATAATGATACCTCATCTCCCAGCTTTTACCCAGAAATGCTTTTTTTTCCTGGGAAAAGTAGGGCCCAGCTCTCTCTGGTGAGGTTTCTGCCTCAGTTTCATGTGGTGGGAAATTGCTTTTTATTCTTCGCTTTAGGCTTTTTGCAATACAAATACACTCTTAGGGTCATGATTAATGTGTTTTAATGGGCTATCCATTTTAAAAATCAATGAAAAGAATTTACATTAAAAATAGAAGGCAATTAGATAGATTTGGATGACCTATTTTTAATCAACCCCATTATTTATGGATCTGAAAAGTCTCAGGACCTCTTTCTCTGGAGCAGTCAAGGATCACCTCTTCTGTTATTATGTGTGAATAATTTTAAAACAGGAGTCACCAGGTTAATTGATCATTTGCTAAGTATTTTTCAAAAAAAATTACCTACCTTGGAAATGTTCCAGGATGGCCTTGTCCTTTCTTCTTTTATCAGTCCACTGCAGTTCATTTTTACTGCCCATGGCTTACCCGAGTTAGTTTGAAAGGTACAGAAGACACTGTTCTGTTTTTTGAAAAGTTTTGGTGCAAATTAACTTTTACATTAATACTGTTACACCTTCCCTCGACTGTCTTTACCTTTTTACATTCTGCCTCTGTCACATTGACTCCAATGTTCTTACTTCTTTCAGGAAATAAGAATTATTTCTGTGTCTCTCATTTCTCACAATTATTTCTTAACATTGTTATAGAATTTTTGTTTTGTTTTGTTGTTGTTTTTTGTTTTGTTTTGTTTTTTTTTTTGAATTCTCACTTGTTTTCTTATTCTAGATGTCTGGCTTATATCCCAGATTTTCTTTCTGTTGCTGAATGGGATATATATATATATATTTTAGAACGTTTTATGAATTTTCTTCATTCTATAGTTTTGACAGAATTTGACAAAAAAAAAAAAAACCTCCCATTTTAATACCTACTCCTTTCTATGGCCTGCAAGTAGTATTTTTATCATATACTTGAATTTATTATGAAAATTTTTGTTCTTCGTTTGCAGCCATTCCTCTGAAATTATAATGAAATTTGCTGGTGTGCAGAGAAGAAACCTAAGAAACCAATGGAAAATGTTTCCTTGACCTGGAGCATTTGGAAGTCACTTGCAGTAAGTATCCTTGAGCCTGACAGTCCCAGAGGGAACTGTGAACTTCTACCTTGAAGGGTTCTTGGAGTTTGAGTTAGTGCACTTAAGGATATTGACATGCAAACTGAAATGAAGACAGCCAACCTGAAGGCCATGTGGTGACAGCTTTCTCCTGCCCGTGTGGACCCTGCTCATTTTTACTGTGGGTTCATGATTCACCAGGCTGGGGCATCATGATGGTTAATTTTATGTGTTGACTTGACTAGGCTATGGAATACCCAGAAAGCTGGTAAGACATTAGTTCTGGGTGTCTGCAAAGGTGATTTTGAAAGAGTAGCATTTGAATCGGGGACCCAGTGAAGCAGACAGCCTTCCCCAGCATGAGAGGGCATCTCCCAGTGTGTTGGGGACCTGGAGAGAGCGAAAAGGTGGAGGAAAGGAGAATTCGCTCTTTCTGCCTGACTGAGTGAGTCTGGACTTCTTTCCACAGACTGGGCCTTAAACCGTCAGCCCTCCAGTTCTTAACGCCTTCAGACTCAGGTGGGAACCAGCTCTCCTGGGTCTCCAGCTTGCAGGGGGCGGATCATGGGACTTCTCAGCCTCCCTAATCACATGAACCATTCCTTATAATAACTCCCAGATTTGTTGAGGACTTTTTCTGGTCCATCTTGGTTACCGAGCACTTAAAAAGAAAGTGTCTCGTTTGTCTCAGTAAAGTCAAGTTGTTCGATTGTGTTGTTCTGGTCTCCCATATCCTTACTAATTTTCTGTCTTCTTCTAGCAATTACTGAGAGAGGAGTTTGGAATTTTCCAGCGAAAATTGTGGATTTGTTTATTTCTTCATTCAATTCTATAAGTTTTTGCTTCGTGTGTAAAACTCTGCTGTTATCTACAGTTACGATTGTTATATCTTCTTCGTGAATTGATCGCTTTATCATTTTATAATATCCTCCTTTATCTCTGGTGTATTCCTGTTCTGAAGTCTAATTTGTCCGTTATTAATATAACCATTCCATCTTAGTTTTGATTAGTATTTGGAGGGTATATCCTTTTCTTTTCATTTTCTTTCATTTTATTTATGTCTTTATGTTTAAAGATGATTTCTTGTAGAGAGCATCTAGATGAATTTTGCTTTTTTTAAAAAAGAAAAATCTAATTTAATATCTCTGCTTTTTATTTTGTGAGTTTAGGCCATTCACATTTAATATAATTATTGATGTGGTTGAGATATGATCTACTTTCTAGTTGTTTTCTATTGTCCCATGTGCTTTTGTTCTCTTTTCCTCTATTTCAGCCTACTTTTACATGAATTATTTTCTCTAATTCCATCCTATTTCCACTATTGGCTCAAAATTTTAAAATGGTTGTCCTAGGGTTTACAGTACACATTTTTGATTTATCACAAATTTATCTTCAAATATCATATAACATCAAACATGGTGTAAGAATCTTACTACAATATATTTACAATTCCTTCATTCCATCCTTGTGTCATTGTTGTCATATGTTTTACTTTTATATGTGTTACAAACCTCATAACATATTGTTACAATTCATCTGAAATTAATTCAGTTAACCTTTAGAGAAATTAAAAGCCGAAAAGTGTTTTGTATGTACTTTCATTTTTACTGTTTCTGAAGAGTTTTATTCCTTTATTATTGTATTTCTTTGGCCTGAAATTTTTCTTTTATCATCTCTTATAGTATAGTATGTCTACTGACAATGGATTTTTCTTGGCTTATTTTTTGTTTGAAAAAGGCTTCGTTTGGTTTTCAGTAAAAAAATATGTTTGATGGTTATGGAATTCTTACAGTTCTATTTTCCACCACTGCTTTAAATGTCACTCCATTGTCTTCTGTATTATGTAGTTTCTGGTGAGCTGTCTACCATAATTCTTATTTTTTTTCCTTTGTCTGTTACATGCTTTTATTTGTGAGCCATCAAGATTTCATCTTTGGTTTTTAGTAGTTTGACTGTTATGTTTCTAAGGGAGAGTGTGCACACACATTGGTATTTTTTTCCTGTTTGTCATTCTATTCTTAGATCTCTGATTTGATGTCTTATATTACTTTTAGAAAATTATCGGACATTTTATTCTGCCCCCTTCCTTCTCACTCTTCCTTCTGAAACTTCAATTGTGTGTGTGTGTGTGTGTGTGTGTGTGTGTGTGTGTGTGTTAGACCATCTCATATAGTCTCACTGCTCTGGGATCCTCTGTTCCCTGCCTGCCCCCTACTCTTTGTTATTTTTATATTTCAGTTCAGGTGATTCCTACTGATCTATCTTTACATTTACTAGTTTTTCTTCAGCTGTGTCAAGGATACTGATGAACTCATTAAGGGAAATCTTCATTCCTAGTACCATGTTTTTATTTCTAGCATTTCCATTTGACCTTTTCTTATCATTTTTATCTTCGTGCTTAAATTATTCATCTGTTCATGCATGCTGCTCAACTTTTCTATTATAGCCTTTAAAATATTAAGTTATAAAGTTCATGTTTGAAGTTTCCAACATCTGGGTCATCTCTGGGTTGATTTGTTTCCTGATGATGGGTTTTTGTTTTTTTTCCCTTGCTTTTGTTTTATTGGATTTAGGTCATCAGATATAGATGAAACTTAGGCAAATAATGTTTTCTTGGAAATCATGATTCTTCTTCTGTCAGGCCATTAGTGAAGGGAGTTGGCCAATCTAGTCAAAAGCTGAGCTGGGTTTGGGTTTTATTGTTGCTTTGATTACATTCAGTGTCTTATATGCTTCAGATATCTCAGTGGTGAGCTGCTTTTGCCTTATGTTTAGGGCAGACTAGTGTTTCCATAGGGTTTTTCTCAATGTTCCTGCTCCACCCTCAATTTTCAGCCATTTCTGAATGCCCATCTCACACACTGGGGGTGGAGGTGGGTGGGGTGGGGGGGGGGGTCTCATATCCTCCATGATCTGGTTCCTTTCCCAGGAGTGGCTGCTGTTCGCTTGTTACTCTGTGCTAAGCTATGTCATAGGTTTTCTGTTCTTGTGGTCTATCTCCAGTCTTAGGGAGAAAAAAATTTTTTTTGCATTGCAGAAGACATAAATAAAGTAAATGTTAAGCCACAGACTTGGAGAAAGGTATTTGCAAGGCAGAAAACCCCACCTCCTAACAAAGAATTAATATGTGAATATATAAAGAATTTCTTCAAATTAATAAGAAAAACAATAGAAAAGGGGCAAAAGACTTGAAAATGCCTTTCATAGAAATAAATCTCCCTTATTTCTATGACCTGAACACAGCTGTTATGTACCTGGGTCCTGGTGTGGGAGTTGCAGCTGTTTTTTTTGTTTTGTTTTGTTTTGTTTTTTTAACACTTATTTCCACCTCTATAGAAGCCAAATTTTGCCTTGTATCTGTGTTTGGACATCTTTGTCTGGTATTGGTATAGAATTTTAGGCTCAAGATAGTATAGTGCTTTCACCAAACAGTAAATTTTTTTCTACCCTTTCCCTAGGTGAAATGCATCTTTGTTCTTGCTTTGAATGAGACATGTTCTACTGCTCTTCCCCTGAACTTTTAAGTTTTTTAAAGAGGTGTAATTTTTAATTGCTTCATAACATACTCTTGCATGTTTATACCATGGTTAACTTCATTGCTGTTAGATCATTAGGCTTTATTTTATTTTCACAATTAAGAATAGTGTCTGCTGTAACATATTTGTACCTAAAATTTGTCTGAATTTCCTCAGGATATATTGATAGGAGAGTTACAAAATGTATGAACATTTTAAAGCTTTTAATATACAACGCTCAATTGCTTTCCAGAACGTGTGATCCGACCTGCATTTCCATCACTGATGTCTGAGTGTCTCAGTTTCCTTCTCCTTCATCAATACTGACCATGACCATTAAAAGAAAACGTTGACCACATACAAAAAGGGCATCTCTTTGTGATTATCATTTTCCTCTTGTGAAAACTAGTTGGGTTGAGCATTTTTTCACATAGTTATTAGCCCTTAACGTTTACTATAGTTTTAGTGTTTTTCTTATTCATTTATGTAATACTTTATATTAAAAATGCATCTAGGTCATATTGCTGTAGTTGTGTTTTCCAGATTGTTGTTCTTTTAAATTGCTTGTAATTAAAAAAAAAAAAAATGGGCCAAAGACTTAAACTGTACAGAAAATCTGTCAAATAATCGTCGAGGAGAGAATGGTCCAAATGTTAAATGCTGTTGAGAGGTCGAGTCAGATGAGAAGCGTTCTTTGAATTTACCTGCGTGGATACCGTTGCCGACCTTAGGGAGAGACCCGTGGAGGCGGGGATGGAGGTGGCGGTAGTGATATGGGTTGCTGGGAAATGGTTTATTGGTTGGGAATGCTTTTGTCTGCAGGAACCAAAAACCTGATCGATAGCAGCTTAAGCCAATAAGATTTATTTATTCATTCTTGCTAACATGAAGCCTGGAAGCGTGGGTTTTGCAGCTAGCGATGTCCAGGGCAGGACCTCCTTAAGTTCTGATTTCTCTCAGGGTTGTCGAATGACTGTTTGTACTTGAGGTTTCATGTCTGTGCTCATGCCGAAAGGTGAGCTGGTGCCAGCTCTGTGTTTGTCAGGCTTCAAATTTTGTTCTTTCTCCATTTTTCTTTTTGGTTCCATTAACTAGTGGTTTCTATTTTCTTCTTATTTTTTTTTCAAAGCTCCAACTCTTAGGTTTATTTATTAGGCTTCCAAATTTAATTTCTTCTAATTTATGTTTTTACTTTTCCATTTTGCATTTAATGCATTCTCTTTGCTTTACACTTCTTGCTGTGTAAGTTCTTGCCGTGATTGCCTGCTTCATCATTCCTCTTTCACGATGGAAATGTTTAGAGCTGGAATTGTCTTTGGAGCCAGCAGCATAGTTTAGCACATACAGATGGGACTTTGGGACAGGCTGCCTGACTGTAGAGCCGGCCTCTGCCACTCGCTGGCTGTTCGACCTTGGGAAAGAATTTACCCTTTTTTGTGCTTCTGCTTTTTCCTCTGTGGATAAGAATAGTGCCCTCCTCACAGGGTTGTGACAAAGATTAAATGCAATGATATTTTAAAACTCCTCGGTACCCACTACGTGATAAGCGGGACTTAGGCATTTGTTGAACTAATTTTTTAATAGCTATTGAGTGTGCCATTGCTCGCATGCATTGTCCTTTATTTAACTCACTCCCCGCTGGTGAGTAGACGGTTCTCGTCTTTGATCTCTTGGCTACTGAAAAAGCACAGAGCCCTGCGTCTCTTTGTACAGCTGTACCACATATGGAGAAGTGTGAGTAGTGAGCAGAATAATTAATTCATAGAGAATCGCTAAAGGGCACATCCATATGATACACAATAGGCATTGCCAAAATGCCCACCTTGGAGGGTCTGCCAATTTATGGCCCTGCAAACAGCATCTTCTTCAATGTGGTATGTCATCAGGATCTTTGAGCTTTGCTAATCTGATAGGTAAACTCGTTTTCATCTTCTTTATTTTGAGCATATTTTTTATAGGGCTAATGGCCATCGCATTTCCCTTTCTCTGTAAATTGCCCTTTTTTGTCCTTTGCCCCTTGTACGTTCTGCTCAGGGCATCAGGGGACCTCATGGCTGGTCCTGATCGAGTGACTCTGCAGTAGAGAATGTAAGGGGCTTGGAGATGGACCCTCGGGCTGCCCATTTCCTGCAGTGGGCAGACAAGTTCGTCATGACGGTAACACTATTCATTGAGCAGAGACTGTGCTAAACCATTTACATATGTCTTATCCGTCCATCGTCTCAACAAAGGAGGGAGACAACCTGTGTCGAAGTCCCAGTTCTGTGATTTGTAACCAAGGCCACCTTGGGCAATTGATCTGAGCCTCAGTTACATCACCTATGAAATAAGAATAGTATCTACTTCATAGAGTTATGGAGATTAAACAAACAAGTAGGTGAGAGCACCTGGCACAGTTCTTGCCATAAAGTATAAGGTTTAGGGCTGGAGAACAGGCAGAAGAGACAGGCTTCTTCTGTGACACCATGATGTCGGCAGTGGCAGTGACAAGGTATGTCGGTCCAATGTGTGTAGCCAGGACAGAAGGTTGGGTGGAGGGGCCCTTTTTCAATTAGCATCCCAAATCTCATGGTTTTTCTGAGGCCTGGAAAAAAAACTCCCAGCTTATTTCAGAGAATAACTTTTGGATCTAGTTTTACATTTTTAAAAAGCCAAATGGAAACCAAATAAGTATGAGTGCAAGTACGAGGGCAGAGATTCTAAATTGCTCTGCAGCGGGGACTTTGGCTAAATTA
>JAQQSQ010001043.1:0-13237 GCA_028627145.1 Eidolon dupreanum
TGGGAGGAAAATGACAACAGTGGTGGCCCAACGCAGTTCAGAAAGCTAAGGGTGTGGTCAGAGAGAGAAGGAGAGCTCTAGATTTGACCCTTTGAGCCTCGCTGACACCAGGGACAGGCTCCGAGGCCATCGGGTCTGCTGAAGGACCCACCATGGTGGGCCGAACAAGATTCCACCAGCATCAGCTGGATGAAGACAAAGCAGAGACTGAGATGTCACTAGCTCTTCAAGAGCCAAGTGGAGGCCACATGGACAAAACCGACCAGCGGAACTGCCCCACGCAGTGGGGGGACTCTGAGGACCTCGCTTCCACCACCAGGGGGCGTCCTGAGGTCTTAGAGAGGAGCCCGTGGGGACGGGAATCCCAAATCAGAAAAACGAAATTTATCCCAGAAGACTGAGCACCTCCTAAAGTGGTTCTTGAATCAAATTAAGTCTGAAGCTGTATTAGACGTCCGGTTCAGTTTAGTCTAATTTTTCCCCAGCTAACCGCTCTGAATTGAGTGTTTGTCAGAAAGCGAGGACATGTCCGTGATTGGCTATTACAAGAAATCACTTCTGGACACAGGGCAGACTAGAGCAAGGCTAAAGCAAGAAATGGTAAAGAGACGGCGGTGACCCCTATTAACCAGGATGGGGAGTGCTGGTCATTTCTATGGTCTGGACAATGTGCTTCTTCTGGTCTATGCCGGACACGATTGTGGCGGGGGGCTTGGTCTTGACTCACGTGGCCACAGAGTGGCTCTGTCTGGTGTGACAGCTCTCCTGGGAGAACCCCCAGGCCTGGCTGTGTGTGCTGAGCCAGCCCCCTGATCTCGATGGCTGCTTTCCTCTTTTCAGTTAAAACCTGGAATAAAGGTACTGTAATAACATGAGCTTGCAGTGGACAAGTATATCAACATAGTACATTAGGCAGCTCTACAAGCCAACTTGACTTCAGAAGAAACTGTAATCTCTTAGGAAGAAGTATTTACGAATCAGGTAGAAATGGAAAAGTTTTCATAATCATCAAAAGGTTTGTAAAAAGAGCAACTTAGACCCAGACTCAACAGCATTCTTCGAAATAAATTCCAGTAGGTTAGAGAGATACATGCTTGAAAACTCTAAGTGCTAACAGTTTAGAACTACACATTAAATATATTTCTTAAACCCATCATCGTCACAGGATTTTCAAGGTTAAAAATAAACGTTTATTTCAAAGACAGGTATTAATATATTACATTCATCAAATTTTAAAGAGTATGTGTCAAACAATGCCATAAAGAGAACTAAAAGACAGACATCTAATTTTAAAAGGTGTTTTAAGCAAACATGAAAAATGGAAATATCATTAATATTTAAATAGCTCACACACATCAATAAAAAGGCACTAACACTACAATAAAATGGACAAATACATGATCAAATATAAGAACTAATAAACATTTGGACAAATATATGGACTAACTTTCCTAATAACCGAAGGAAAGGAGGTTAAATAATAATAATGTACAATTACAAACAATCGTATGGACAATAATAAAGTGCAATTCTATGTACTAAACGATTTTCTAAAATTGAAAATGCCAAACAATCACGATAGTTTGTTTAAATGAATAGTCTCTGATGCTGGTGGTCGGGTTATAAATCGTTCCAAGTCCTTGAAAATAATGTGGCCTTAGACATGCTCATGCCTTTGAACTTCTAATTCTATTTCTAGAAATCTAACCTGAGATGATGTTTCAAAATACCAAGATTTCTGCACAATGTTGTCATGGCCATAATATTTATAATGGAAGATAAAATTGGAAATAATACAAAGAGTTACGGTGAAACAGACTATGGTTTTCTATAAAATGTAATGTTAAGAACCATATTTGGGAAAATCTCTTTAATATTTACTTGCCAAAAAAATGCAGCTTTGTACAGTTATAATTAACCTTTAAGATATTAAACGTTTTTAGAGGATAGTTATTACTTTTTCTCATGGGAGTGATGAGTACGTTTTCGTTTCTTATCTAATATGGTAAAAAATGACTGACTTAAAGAACAGAGAGGTTTTGTTTTTTGAGGTTTTTGCCCTCAACATTTAAGCCACATGACTGAGCCCTTCCCCATCTTAAGCAACCAGAGCACACCTCTTGATTAAACCACATACTCGGAACAGTTTAAAAATAATTACAAATGATTCACCGTGTAAAGCAGCTTGTATTTTTTTCCCACGCTGACATATGTGGAAATCTTCCTTTTTCTGAGGAAAAATAATTTGGTCTCTATTATTCCAACAGAGAGTGGGTGTCTGTCATGAATGAAAATGTCAGCGTATTTTAATAACAGAATATGCCTTTGGTACGGGCAAAGACATTAATTATTCATTGTCCCCAGCCACAGGAAACACTGTCACCTGAGTAGGGTGAGGCGTTGCAAGTTAATGTCCCCTGTTGATGGGCACAGGACGCTGAAAGCAATTTCCCATAAAATTGCTGAGTGTTTTGTCTTGTTCATTTGGAAAATGGTCGCTCGACCGGATTATTATGGTAATGCTACAGCTTCATGTGGTATTTCAGAAATAATCGTGTAAAATTTGGTGACGCAGTGAATTATAAAAGCAGCTGTTTAAAAATGACCACCGGCTCCTGTGATCCCAAGGGGTAGGGGAGTGTGCTGCAAAGGCTCCTGGGAAGTCCTCGTAGGGCCAGAGATGCTCTGTTTCCTTCTTGTCTTGCTTTCTATAGAACCTCTCCACTGTGCTGCTGGGGCGGCCCCGTGTCCCCAAGCTACCGCCATCCCCCCCTTCAACCCCTGTCCCCACCACACATGCTTGCCCACCCGCAGGGACGATTAGATTCCTCGCCCAAAGTATGTGGCATGTGAGACTTGGACAGAAGTTGGCACGCGGTGTAGGGTTCTGGAGGTGTGACCTCCTTTCTGTCCTTAGTAAGTTACACCTGGGGTGACCGGGTGGGCCTGCGATCCCACCCCTAGTACATGCTCAGAAGACCTCAGACCCAGACTCCAACGAGGACATGGTCATAGCAGCATGACCCACCAGAGCCAAAAAGTGGAGACGATCCATGTTGCCATCAACAGATGAAAGAATAAACAAAATGTGGTGTGTTCCTATAATGAAATATTAGCCGTAAAAAAGATCAAAGTGCTAATTAATGCATGCTGCAGCATAGAGGGACCTTAAAACATTTCTCTGAGTGCAAGTAGCCCATCACAAAGAAGCACACAGTACATGAGCGTATCTACATAACATTTCCAGAATGAGTAAATCTGCAGTGGTAGGAGATGCATCGGCGATTGTCAGGGACTGGAGGAGAGCTTGTAGGGAAAGTGACTACTTAATGGGTGTCTTAGTTTGTCTGAGCTGCTACGACAAAAACCCCATAAACAGGTGGTGTATAGACGGCAGAAACTTACGTCCCACTGCTTCGTAGCCTGGGAAGTCCTCGATCAGGTGCTGGCAGGCCCAGCGTCTAGTGAGAGCCCACTTCCTCACAGAAGGCGGTTTCTTCGCTGTGTCTGCACGTGGTGGCAGGTGCAGGGAGATCTGTGGGGTCTCTTTTATTAGGGCACTAATCCCGTCCATGAAAGTTCTACCCTCATGGCCTAAGCCCACTCACAGGCCCCACCTCCTACCGCCACTGCATCGGGGATTAGGTTGCAACCTGTGCATGGGGGGCGGGACACGAATATTCAGTCTATAGCCACGAGTATGGGGTTTTCCTGGAGAAGATGATAATGTTTTGGAAGGAGAAGAGCGGTGTCTGAATAGCATCGTGAGTGCACTAAACGTTAGTGAATCTTGCACTTCGGCGTAGTCATTTTTTTGTCGTGTAAATTTCGCCACGGTAACAAGTAATTCCTATAGAGTTCAGGTCAAGAGCTGGAACCCTGGCTTTGCGAGGACAGGTGTTAGATGGAGCTATGTGGTCACATAAACCGAGAGCCAGCAGAGAGAAAATAGGACAGCAGGCACACAGAAGGGCAGAGGCCAGCAGGCAGCCCAGAGCCAGCAGCGTCTGGTGGCATCTCAGTCCCTGCACCCAGGCTCTGGAAGAGTCCCATGTCCCTGTGGATCCCCCTTTCGCTCAGCTGTCATGGACTCCCATCTCCTGCACCCCAGCAGCTGTAGGGAAGACAGCCCCTTTTCCAGCAAAATCACGGAGGGAAGCATCTCGGTCAGGATACAGGCCGGGATCATACACGGGAATCAGAAATTTGATCGTCACCTGCTCACCTTGCGAATTCCTGGCCCAGTGAGCTGCTGCAGCCAGCAGGGGGGCAGCAGACGCTCAGCCCTCCTGCTGCTGGAGGCATTTCTGCTGTCGACTATGACTGGGTGACGGTCATACCGAAGGTGCTGTGTCAAGACCAGAGGTCTCCCTGAGTAGGAACAGGAGAGTCTCACTGAAAAGGAGCTCAGCACCAAACCGACCGAAGCAAGACTCCTGCCCTGTCGCTGCCTCTGCGGACGAATCTGAGTTTGCAGGAAGATCGTCCTACTCAGAGGACTGTGGAGAGGTCTGATTGCACTTGAACTTCGAATGGATTGAATCAATTCATTCTTTTAGCATGGCTTTAGTTTTCAAGTTTGCAGGTCTTACACTAGCCACAGTGATTGTTTCTTAAATGTGTCTGGAGCCTTAGAATGCACGTAGAGTCCCAGAGGGGTGTTTTGCTGTGTTTTGGGGGTCCGGCCACCTTCACAGAGAAGTGAGGGTTTCTCCATGCCTGCTGGTGATTCATGGTTGATAGAGCACCTGACACTTAGAGTCCTGCTTTTTCTTCTGTGAACGCCGTGGGACTCCACCATCCGTCCTTCCTTTCTGAGACCCCAGCAAGGTAACCGCACTGCTGTGTTTATTGCGGATCCTGTTTGTGGGTCCCAGGTCTGGCTGCAATCCAGGCTTGCGGCTAGGAACAGGCCCCCGGATTTAGAATGTTACATTAGTGTAGTGTAGTAGGGTGCCTGTGTCTAAAATATGTAAACATACTTCAGCTTATTGTATCACGCATGTGTGGCTGAAGGCCACTATTGTCCTCTGATATGTGTAGAGCCATGCGGTCCCCTGGGGAGCAGAAGGGAACGGGAGAACAGAAGCAGAAGCCCACCCCCCGCCACGGAGTTGGAACCTGTCATCGCATTCTGTCAGTCCCTTGTGCATTCTTCCAACTGGGCGTCTCACGACCGAAACCTTCCCTTCTCTATCAGCTCGTCGCTGACCCTGTTCCCAATATCCCAGCAGGTCATGGCTCCCCAGGAAGGTCATGGGCACGAGTGTCAGGCTGTCTTCATCTCATGCACGGTCCCCTTGGGTGGCCAGTGTGCTGAGATCTGTTCTTTGAAGGTCAAAATGAAAGCCGTTATTAACTAGAGACGCTCTGTCGCCTCAGGCCTTCGGCGGTCTGGGATTATTAATCTTCCCTCCCCATCGGATACACGAATCCATGGGGAAATGTGTCAGCTATAGCTTTTGAGAACATAATTTTACCAAAAAGTGTTTAACTGGTGGTGAGTGTAACGTTGGCCAGGATTTCAGACGATTTGCCACACCTGCCCATGCTTCCCAGCCATTCATCAAAGCGACACGGCAAACTGCCAGCAAAACTTGCGAAGATGTTGTATGGCATCACATCGTGAGCTGCAGAAAATTCGTCCTGTTTAAAAGAGGGGTCCCGATGATTTCTGTAGATGTAAAGCGGGCCACGCCGCTTGCCTTCTGTGACCCTTGCGATGGCCTCTTCTTCCACGTAGTCCTAGCGTTGGTATCCCGCAGAATTCACGTGTGGACGTTAACCCCACCGGGAAGGCATCCGAGCTGGTGGTGAGTCCAGAGGGCGGAGCCCTTGTGATGGGATCAGGATCAGCGGCCTTGTGAGAGGAGGCCCGAGCAGAGGCTGCGTGCCCCCTGCCCTCCGCCTCTGAGGATTTAAGAGCACGGCCACCCGCAAAGTGGACGGAGCCCTCGCCAAGAGCCCACGCCGCCGGCACCCTGACCCCCGACTCGGAACGTCTGCAGCTGTGAGGAACAAATCCATTTTCTAAGTCGCCCAGTCTGTGGTATTCTGGGATGGTACAGCAAGCTAAGACCCCTTCTACTCAGACTCAAACCCGCCCCCCCGTGACATGCAAGGATGGAGGCTGGGCGGCCAGCCCTGGCTGCGTGGGGCGTCGGCTCGCCGGCCCGTGGTTCCTTCACCAGTCTCCTTGCGAGTGGGAGCATGCCCTGGCTTTCCCCCTGAAGCGCCCCGCCCCCCACCATCCTTCGTGAGATCCCACAAGGCCACAACGTCGCGTCCTGAGCAAGGATTCCCCGGCTCCCCGCATGCCATCCCCAGCAGCCAGTTTCCTGGCTTAGCGCCTGTCACCACGCGGGTTGTTTGTCTAACATCTCCGTGGCACCTGCCCTGCAGATGCTGGTCACTTTGTCCCCCCTCTGTCCCCGGAGACTGACAAAGCAGGTCCCCAGCTGGTGTTCGCTGGATGAGGGCACGGAGCCGGCCCCGAAGTAATCACGGCAGGGACTTTGGGAAAGACCCCAGACGGGGGTCGTAGGCCCAGAGCTTGGCAGAGCCGGACGCAGCCTCAGAGCCTCCGGGTCCAGTCCAGGCCGGCCTGGCTGGGAAGGGACGTGGACCTGTCCTGGCACATGGCCACGGAGGAGAATGGAGGACGCTGCTGTCCCGGGGGGGGGGGGTCTCCGCATTCCCTCCACCCTCCGGCTGCGCACTGTGCGTTTTCAGCTGGATGCGCACGGAAGCCAGCAGGGAGGACACTGCAGGCCACAGAGCATCTCCACGCGTCACTCCGAGCGGTGCTGTCCTTGGCCCTCCTCCCTCTTTCTCTGCTCCTCATTCCCGTGGTGACCTCCAGGCCACCCCGCGCCTGCCTGCCCGGCCGCTTCTCCTCTTCCTCGGCACGGTCTCCCTGGGCACCTTCCTCCACTCCTCGCCTTTAGTTACCGTCTCTTGCCGATGCTGGTTGGTCATCGCTCTGGCCCGGAGCGCCAAGCCGCGCTCCAAACCCACGGAGCTGACCACAGACCAAGCCCCCTGGATGCCTGCTGGCGCCCAGGACGGCGAGCTCCAGACCACACAGCTTTGCTCCTCCCCAAAGCTGATCCTCACCTGGTTTCCTCAAGTCACCAATGAGAAACCTGGGCGCAGCCCTCGGCCGAAGGGCCACCTCGTGGTTTCTCTCCTGACGCTGTCCTCACAGCAAGATCGTACATCCCCCCGTTTAATGCCCTGCTCGAAATGAGCCGCATTGCATACGGTCCACCGACACCCGTCCGAACTCCCCGGTCTGGCTCGTCCACAGCCCTCCTTCTTCCAGACGCTTCTCCCTGGGTTTCCCCTGGGGACATGTCCCCTCGGTCCTGTCACTCCCTGGAGGTGGTAGGGGACAGCTTGCCCTCCTCAGACACAGCACGCTCTGCCGGTGCCCCAGGGCCTTGGCACGTGCTGCTCTCCAAACACACAGCTGCGCGTCTTCCCTGCCCACCTGGGAGACACCCGCTCCCTCCCCCAGAGGCTTCGAGGTCTGGGTTTGCATGCCAGGGTGCCGACCGGGGTGCCTATGCGGGGACCAGCCTCACGGAGCTGCCTCGTAAGGAGGTCAGACACAGGGTCGAGTGACCACTGCGTGCAGCCACGGGGAGCATCAGGAGAGCCCAGACGCCAGGCCGTCCTGACCGGCCTGTCCGGCACCCACTTCAGCGGCGAAAGTCCCATGTCCCAGGAAACGTCGGTCGCCTTACACCTCGCGGGGCGAGGGGCAGAGAAGGGGGACCCAGAAGAAAGGTCGCGGTTAACTAGAACAGCGGCAGGAGGGTGCGGGGAGTCTGCAGGCAGGTGCCTGAGTGACAGGAGAGAAGGGGCGGTGCCCGGAGCAGCGGGAAGCCCCGTCTGGGCGTGGCGAGCCCACCCTTTCTGGAACAATCCTCTGCTCTCACCAGCCACATCTACCACCCAGAAACAACCCTCCTCCCCTCCGAGGCCCTACGAACCCCGTGCACACATCAAACATTTCCCGACATTTTCTTTTACTTATTCCTTTGTTTGTTGTCTTTACTAATTTTCCTGGGACTTCGGGCTGTTATCTAATCCCACGCCTGGGCCGAGCAGCAGGCGTGCAGTGAACCCGTGAGGACTAGGCGATGTGTCGAGGAGCTTGCTTGTTGCTGGAGCACCTTCTGGGCACCCCCGAGTTAACACCACATCAAAGCAAAACCACCTTTGCACAATAAGCAAGGAAGCCATCACCCCGCGAGGTCAGGGTGTGAGGCTCCCTGAGAAACCAGGAACCAGGATGGCAGGAGACGCCTGGGACCAACGGCATTTATAGACAAAGAACGGACGAGAAAAGGGAATTATGAGGAGTGTAGGCTTCAAGGAAGAGTCCAGATCCGACCGAGATGCATGGGGCTTTGTGCCTTCTTTTTTCTGTCATCAGACTCTAAGTCCCATGAGGACACAAACTGTCCTGGCCTTGGTCCTCACTGGGCCCTGAACTTCTCAGAGTGCCTGGCACTTAGCAGCTTTGCTCGGCCTTTTTACCCGGAAGTCACCTCGGTAAAGCTTTGCCGCTCCGAGTGTGCCTATCGCATCCTCGGTGCCCGCTGGAGCCCACCCCAGACACGCCGAATCAGGATCTGCTTCCTGACAGGCTTCCGCATGATGCACGTTAACTTCTGAGAAAAACTGCGTTAAAGGATTGTGCCAAGCCAGGGACTTGTGTTGGTTATAAACACTGATGACAGGCTTGAGGCCTCCTTGCCCACCTGGAAAGGCTTTTTTACCTCTGAACACGCTGCTCAGACATTCTTCTTTTGACAAACTCCCCAGACATCAGGGATGCTCCTCCATCCGCCAGCATGCCCCTGGTTCTCCTTTCTTTGCGACAATTATCGTGTTGAGACACAATTTGGTTTACATGGCTGTCTTGCCCACCAGACAAGTCAACCAGACTGAAGTCTTTGAGATAAACAGGAGAAGGAATCTTATTTATCTTTGAATCCCAGGTCTGTTTGTACATGACCCGACATGTGATTTGTGTGGTATATGCCAGGCCGTGGGCGCTCCCTGTGTCTCTCATTCCAGAATCCCAAACTTCAAGGCAAGACTTTCTTCCCTTCCTTCCTCCGTCCTCCCTTAGTTCTTCCTTCCCTCCCTCCTTTCCTTCTTTCCTTCCTCCTCCCTCCTTCCTTCCCTCCTTCTTTCTCTCTTTCCTTCCTTCCTTCCTTCCTTCCTTCCTTCCTTCCTTCCTTCCTTCCTTCCTTCCTTCCTTCCTTCCTTCCTTCCATCCTTCGTTCTTTCCTTCTAATAAAAATGTAGAAACCCAAGAAATACTTTTTTATGTGACTTAGCTATCAACATTACCTCGGTACCATCACAATCAGGTGGAAAAATATGTTCAGAATGAATGAGCACATCCCCCAGTGGTGAAGGAGAGGCCGCGGGGAATGCCATGGCGTCCTCGTGGCCATCGGGACCTCGTAGCCTCTCCCGGATGGGGAGGAGGCTGGGCGCTGTCATCCAGGAGGTGTGCTCCATCCGCGTGGGCTTCTGGGAGTGTTGTGATGAGATCTCGGGATTCACGTAGGGCACGCTGCACGTGACATGGGCTCGCCGTTCGTGCTGTGGTCCTTGAGTTGAGGTTGGCATCATCTCTTTGGACCGTGAGGTCCTCGAGGACACACGTTGTGCCTTAGACATCTGCTTGCTCTCGGCGCTCGACGCAGCACCCAGCTCAGAGGATGTCACAGAGAGGCCCGTGTGCACGGAAGACAGGTGGACACGTGACTCTCAGCTCAAGTCCAGCTCTCTGTGTGCCCTCAGCAAACCACCCGAACCGACACTCCGGGTGCGTGGTCTGTGACAGGGAGAGATGCGGCTGGAGCCCCGGCCTCCCCTCTGAAATCACATGCCGTGGGCAGCCTGAAGTAAGGTCAGAATTACGAACATCTTTGATTTGCTGGCTTCTGCCCGAAGTGCAGGTGAAATTGCGGAAAATTCATATGGATGAGCAGGGTAGTAAAATTTCATTAACTGAAGTATGAGGATGATCACCGAATAGCTATTGTTCTTACTGTTTATGGGTTTATCCTAATCACGCTATAAGTTCAAGAGGAAAACCTCTAAGAAAAGTAGAAACAATCCAACAATTCAGGGAGATATATGTTTTAATCTCTTAAGAATGTCCCCCCAAAGCCTTTTCTAACTAATCCAATTAATAATAAAGCAATTTGCTTCATTATTATTTGCCCCAAAGGTACCCAAACCCGGTTATGCTTCAATGTTAGCCAGGGAGGTTTTGTTTTGTTTTGTTTTTAATATAATCCTGTGCAAGGTGTCAGCTAACACACACAGAATCTTTGTATGCGTTACAAATCCTAAAAACAGTCCCTTCCGGTTGACTCAGCCCTCAGCCAGGGCATGCGATGGGCAAGCTGACGTGGCCTGGATTTCAGCCCGTTTGTCTCATGGGCCAGCTTCCCAGCTGCACGTGACACCCCCGTCCGCGACTCCCCAGAGGATCCTGATTCGGGGGTTTTGGATGAAGCTTCGGATGGATCATTCTAGCCCGTTCCCCAGGTGAGCGGAACGCACAGGCATATCCGAGACTCACCGCTTTATTATACACCCACTCGGCGGTCCGTTCACAAAGGATCTTTGTGCTTATCCACTGAGGCTTTGTCACGGCTCCCAGCACCTCCCGCAGCTGAGAGCAGGTGCGTGGGGCTTTCGGTTGAAGACATGATTTGAAAATTCACTTCTGTGTTGTACAAAAATACCCCTGAGTTATTTTCGTGGCTGAGACGCATCCATGCGGGTGTCCCTGGACCCGGACCCTGACGGGAGCTCAGCGGGCTCGGTGAAGGAGCCCGGCGCCAGCACGTGGCCCCCGGGGCAGGGGCGTCCCTAGCCACCCATCGGCACAGCCTCTATGGCGCCCTGCTTTGCTCCTTCTCTCCATCCAGCGGTCACCTGACCTCGTGGGCAGATGCCGTCCCTAAACACGAGATTGGGATGTGTGCCTCTCTGCCTTCAAGGATGTTGCTTCGAGGTGTCCTGCTCTGACAGCAGAAATGTCGGCCGCTCTGCCCCTCGGCCGCCGCCTGCTGTGAGGAGCAGCAGCTGCCGTGTGGACGATGGAGCCAGCAGGAGGCTGGTGGTAGTCAGCAGCAATGTGGACCCAGGAGGGGGCCTCTGTCAGCGGTCAGCGAGGCCACAGTGAAAATGGCGGGGGTGAGGCCTGGCTGAGTTTTGCTGTCCACGTGTTGCCCGCAACTCTGATCTCTTTTAAAGAGAAGACAGGTGCTGTGTGTGGGTCTCAACACACCAAGGGACAGGGGACTCAACGGTGACTCAGGGCGTGCCCAGGCCGCTTCCCGCAGTGATAAAAGGTTCAATCACATCTCACGCACAGTGCGCGTCCCAAAGGAACACTATACTGAGCTTCTCATCCGTGCTGTCTAGATTTCTTCTACAAAAGAAGCCCAGATGTTACCACATGAACGTTTTTCATTTTTTTTTTTTTCCTATTCCAAGGGTCTCATATCACTTTCCTACAAAGGATGCTTCAAACACTCATTGAGAAGGAATTTTTACTTTCCTTGGTGAGGAGTTTTTGTTGCCGATTTAAATCTCATTTGCTTCAAACTCAGAAGCCACATTCGTTAAAATCAACAAAGTTAAAGATACTAAATGCAAGTGAACAATATTACACAGTTGGACAAAAATCAGCCACCTAGGGTCCACTCACTACTTATCCACGAGGCTGGGGAGCAGCTGGCTGACATCATACTCCCTGTTTTAGGGGTGTGACCACAGGGGTACATAGGAGAGAGGCATATCCCGTATACCATTGAATCAGACTTTTGTACCCAGAATTAAATCTGAAGTATATTTTTAAAAAATGAACTTTTCTCAATAAGTTAAACATAGAATTACCATATGATTCAGTATTTCCACTTCTAGATATACGTCCAGAAAAATGAAAACCTATGTTCGCACCAAAGCTTGCACACAAACGGTCGTGGCATCATTCTTCACAATGCCCCGAAGGCAGAAACAACCCAAACGTCCACCAGTTGACGAACGCACAAGTGAAAGGTGGTATATCCATACAGTGGAATACTACTCAGCCAGAGTAAGGCGTGAAGTACCGATACACGCTACGACGTGGATGAGCCTTGGACTCATTATGCTAAAAAAAAAAGAAAGGATTCCCTCGCAAGAGACCGTGTATTATGTGATTCCACTTACACGAAATATCCAGAAGAAATATCTGTGTATAACTACACAGACACAGGAGGTAGACTGGCGAGGCCGGGGGCCGGGGGGAGGAGGGTGGGGAGTGAGTGCTCACAGGGATGGGGCTTGGGGGCGATGCAATGTTCTGGAACTAGCAGTGGTGATGGGCGTGTAACATCGTGAGTGTGTTAAATGCCACTTCCTGCTGTGCTTTAAATTCGTCAAAATGGTGAATGTTATGTCAGGTGAAGTTTACGACAAAGAAAAAAAGAGATAGTGTGTGATGTGCAGACCCACGGGGGGTTGAGCCTTCTCCTTGGCAGCTGCTGTCTGATGGATCCTGGGCTGAGGGATACTCTGCTGCTGACTTTCAGATCAGCCTTGATTCTTTCCCGTTTTCTGATTTTTTTTTGAGCCCTTCATTGCTTTCTAGTAAATTCTTTTCCTAGGAAATATATTTGAAGATTATTATGTTTTATTTGCAATCAAAAACCCGGAATGACATCCCTGGGCACAATACTATAATCTTATATTTTTAATTAGTTATAAAGACTCTAATTAATCTGGAATTTATCTAACATTCTGTCTATAAGTCTGCCCACTCACCCTTCCCTTCTTCCTTCTTTCCTTCCTTCTTTCCTTCCTTCCTTCCTTCCTTCCTTCCTTCCTTCCTTCCTTCCTTCCTTCCTTCCTTCCTTCTTTCCTTTCCTCTTTCCTTCCTTCCTTCCCTCTGTCTATCCTTCCTTCCTTTGTTCCTCTATTCATCCATCCATCCTTCCATTCATTCTTCTATCTATCCGTCCTCTCATCCATCTTAGTTCTCCTCCCTAAAGGAATGATAATGATCCTAACCAGTCTGGTTGGAGTGTAATCCCACACCTTCCTGCAAACTCCTCAGTCATAACAACACATTATGGCGATTATTTGTTTGATCACCTGTCTTTCCTGATAGGCTGGAGATGTCATATGCATGAGACCAAGTCTACTTTAG
>JAQQSQ010001044.1:0-13236 GCA_028627145.1 Eidolon dupreanum
CGGCAGGCGGCTCAACACCTTGGAGGAGCCGAGGATGTGCTGCGCGCTCACGCTGAATCCGAACTCGTCCTCCAACGAGGCCGCAACGCCCCGGATTCGAATCAGTCCCTGGACGACATGGTGCATATCGAGGGCCTCCAGGCCGTCGAAGAGCGCATGCGACACCGCCAGGGCGTCGGCGAGTTGAGCGTCGTCCTTGACTGCCGCGAGGGCCTCGCGCCAGGCCGTCTCCGAAGCCGAAACATCGACCTCGGCGGGGACGACGGTCAGGTAGCCCGCATATGGAATCCCCATCGTGTCGGGCTTGTACGAGACCAGCTCGCTCGACCGCAGCTGTCGCAATGCGTCGTAGACAGAGACCAGGTCGGTCCGGAGCGCCTTCGCCGCGCGAGAGGCTACGTCCGCCGCAAGGAGCTTGCGCCCCTTGGGACCTGAGGTCCGGCGCAACCAGGGGGCGTGCCGAGATACGGTCAAATTTGATACTTAAGCCGTTCAGTTATGAAGGAAGCTCCCTTTAAGCCAGGCCCGCTCGCCTGTCCATCGCATCAAAATGCTCTGTCCAGAACGGAGAGCAAAGATGATCGGCTGGTGGATCGTGATCTCGACCCAGACACCTGAAGAACGCAGCCGTCACGCAGACGATCGCAAGGCATCCATACTCGCGACCTGGGAAGTTGGTTTGGGTGGTCTGGACTGGCTCGACCGGCTGGTTGCGAGATCGGTCGCGCAGAGGATTCGCTCCGATGGGTACCCCACCATCTACCTAGCGTCGGCTGAATCCGTGCTTCCTCTGTTGGTGGATGGTCCTCCAGCGCATAGCGGCCCCATGGTGATCGGCGACGACTATGTGACGCCGGCGAAATGGATTGGCAAGGTGGAGATGTTCGCCGACCGCATGGCAGCCTGTCCGGGCCGGCAGAGGCTCACCATTGAGGCGTGGGACCTTTCCTGAGAGCCTGGCTTAGGAGGCATCGTTGGAATACCAAGACCGTGAGCGTGAAGTGAGGCCGGTAGAGCTGGAATGCTATGCGGAGCACATGGAGCGAGCCGGACGCGATCTGTGCATTTTTGGCCTACTCACTGGCGCCTACGTCAGCTTTGGCCAGCCCGATCTGCCAGGCGAGGTCCTGCAAACCGGGCTCCTCTTCGTGGCGATCGGACCGCTGATCTACCTGGCGACGCTCCTCATCGGGTTTCGGCTTCGTGGGAAGGCGAGACGACTTGCGTGAGCCGTTCGTTGGGCACCGCTGCAGGATCGTCCCATCAGGCCGACGCTCCCCTGCCGAATTCGGCGTCAACCTCACAAAGTCGGGTGCAGGTGAGAAGGAAGTACGACGGCGCAGGCTTGGCAGTCAGCCGCATGAACACCTCGGTATCTTGAAACGCTTCAAGGAGATCCGCTTCCGACTTGTCGTCCACGAATTCATCGCTCACATAGAGCCAGCGCATCGGTGCCGTCTCGATGCGGAACTTGTGGAGCATGTCGACGTGCTGGTGCGACACAGGGGCGCCGCTGAAAGTATCCGAGAGCCACGAACGAACGATGTCGACTCTCGACTGCATGCCACCCTCCAGATGGTGCCCCTACATGCTACCGATCTCCTGTGACACGCTCATCGGACGGCGGCTGCTGGAAGTCGGCTGACTTGGATGCGCTCAGCGCGGTATCAATGCGATTCGCCAACGCGGCGATGAGACGCGCTGTCGCTTTGGCGGTGATGTCCGCTCGGCTGCCATTCACGGCTAGTGTCGTCCGACGACAAGCAGTGTGCAGAGCTTCAGCCGCTGCCCGAATCTCATCGGCGTTGCGCTCCATGACAACGGTCATGCGCAGCACCTGGAGGCGCTGCTGGATGACAGCGGCGTGCGAGGCCAACTCGCGCTGCCAGGGTTTCGCGCGCGAAAGTCCCGTCACCAACAGCCCGACAAGCTCATCAAGATCTCGAATGGCTTTGGCTGTGGCCTCAAGCTCAGCGGTAGCCATCCGAGGGCCTTCAGCGCTCATGGGCTGTTCGTCGCCGCCTTTCGGCGCGAAGCGCGTGTGGGCGGCATCGCCTCAGGCGAAGGTGGCGCTGGCGCGAGCCGCGCGACCAACGCCTGCAGCGTTTGCGCCTCTGCGTGATGGCGGGCCGCGGCCTGCTGGACTTCGGCCAGTTGCTGGCGCAGCGACGCGATGTCGCGTTGATGGTCCGCGGCGCCGTGCTGCGCCTGCTGCAGCGCCGTCTTGGCGGCGGTGAGCTCCATCTGCAGTCTTGTCGATACCTCCGCATGTTCCAGAGCTTGCTGGCGTTCCCGCCCCTCTGCCTCAGCCAGCCGGTCCCGAAGGCTCTCTGCGGTCTTGTCGGACCGCGCTCGCGCCTGGCGCTCCCCGTCGATCTCTAGCAACGCGCGCCGCTCCGCCGCAGCCGCTCGTTCTTGAGCAGCGTCGACAGCCTCCCGCGCCTTCGCCAAGTCGGCGCTGAAGGCTTCCTGTTGCCGTTGCTGCACGACTCGGGCCTGCTCAAGCTGCGTCTGCAACTCGAGCCCGCGGGCCTGGGCGCCGACGTGACTGCGGCGCTCCGCCTCCAATTCGGCCTGTAACGCGCGAAGCGCGTCATCTCGCTGAGCCAGCTCCGCCTGCAGCTGCGCGGCGGACTCCTGTAACTTTTGAGTCAACAGCTCAGCCTGGGCCTGGGCTGCTCTGGCAGTCTCGGCTTCCGCCTGCAACTCCAATCGCGCGGCCGCCAACTCACCGCGCGCTGCATCGGTGGCTTGGCGCCAGAGCGCCGCAATCGCCTCGGCCGCGATGGCTTTCACTTCGGCCGGCATGTCGGGGTGCTCGATGTCGACCCGCGCCTTGTGACGCAGGTCGTCCCAGAAGCTGGCCACCTCTTCGGTGGGCACGTTCATCGAGCCGCGGCGCACGTACTGGTAGAGCTTGTTCGCCGTCGGCGTGATCCCGTACCTGAAGAACAGCAGCACGCAAACCTCGCGGTACAAGGCCCGGGTGTCGCTGAATTTGGCTTTCAGCGTTTCGACTTCTGCCAGGATCTCTGATTCAGCTCTCATGCGTTCAATACTATTACGTAATACGTTGATTTATCAACTGTCGGCAGTAAATTTTTGACATTAGCTGTATAGTGTCAAAGTCTCTGCAAAAGTGCGCCTGCAAAACCATGGAGACCCCGGAACCCACTGAATCGGACGTCGGCTTGCCCACCGAACTCGCGCCCGTCGGCGAGCTGGTCGTCATCGATGCGCTATCCGGCCGCTATGGCACGAACCGGTCGCGCTCCGGCCACCGCCAGCTTGACGCGGATACCGATCAGCAAGCCATGCTGGCCTGGCTGGCCCGCTACGTGGACAGCCCCAACACGCTGACCAACTGCCGGCGAGAGGGCGAACGGCTGCTGCTGTGGGCTCTGATGGAGCGCAACAAGCCACTCTCGTCGTTGACGCACGAAGATTTCCTGGTCTACCGGCGCTTCCTGGCCGATCCGCAGCCAGCTGAACGCTGGGTGATGGCGCCGGGCCGCAAGGCCGGACGTCGCGATCCGCGGTGGCGGCCATTTGCCGGACCACTGTCGGAGGCGAGCATCCGCCAGGCGATGACGGTGCTGAACTCGCTGATGTCCTGGCTCGTCGAGGCCGGCTACCTGGCGGGCAATCCGCTGTCGCTGAGCAAGCGACGGCGCCAGGCGCTTCGGCCGCGTGTGGTGCGGCTTCTGGAGGCCGACCTGTGGACGTCGGTTCGCGAGGCGATCCTGGCCATGCCCCAGGAGACACCGCGCCAGCGCGCCGCTTATGCGCGAGCCCGGTGGCTGTTCAGTCTGCTGTTTCTTGGTGGCCTGCGGATCTCTGAGGTGGTCGGCAATGGCATGGGGAATTTCTTCATGCGGTCCGACGCCAAGTCGGGCGCGCCACGTTGGTGGCTGCAAGCGCTTGGCAAAGGCGACAAGGAGCGCCTCGTGCCGGCGACCACGGAGCTGATGGTCGAGTTGATGGCCTATCGGCGGTCACTGGAGCTGAGTGATTTGCCTGCGCAGGGCGAACCGGCGCCGCTGGTGTTCCCGGTGGCTTGGCGGCGGTCAAGGTTTTCCCCGTCAACCTGGCCCGGGCCCATGACCCGCTCCGCGGTGCATGGCATCGTCAAGGACGTGTTCGAGCTGGCCGCGGAGCGCTGGCTCGCGCAAGGGCGCGGGAAAGCTCAAGCTGAGAAGCTGCGCTCCGCCTCAGCCCACTGGCTGCGGCACACGGCGGGCACCAGCCTGGTCAACGACGGCGTCAACCTGACCCACGTTCGGGACACCCTCGGCCACGGCGACCTGTCCACGACCAGCATCTATCTGCATACCGAGGATGACGCCCGCCACGAGGCGATCACCGCCGCGCATCGCATGAGCTGGGGCACCTTGGCGGCGGCACCGATGCCGGGCTGACGGGTCATCCCTAGACTTGGCCCATGGGACCAGTGCTGGCTTCGACAACGGAGTTTCCTATCAGCTGTCGCTGGCAAGAGCCCTGGCGCCCGCCATGCTTCTGCAGTGGGAAAGTCAAGCTGCAGCGCTGCAACTGCTCGGCCATGCCTCGGCGCACACGACGGCCGAATATGCGAAGTCAAAGCTGCGCCAGCTGAGGGAGTTGGTGGAGCGAGCCTAGGCCGAGCAACCTGGGAAGCACTGACGGAGGCGGAGCTCCGTTTAGTTCGGCGCCGCCTTCTGCGGTTCAGGGATAAGTGCGGAGCCCGCGCGCATGGTCAAGAGACGGTGTAGGAGAAAAGCTACGCCAATGGCCAGTGCCGACGTAACTCCGGTTTCCAACAGGATGACCAGCCAGATGAGGCTCGACTGCTCATGGTTGAGTCCGGCGTTCATGTATGCCTCCAGAAACACGATATCGATCTTTCCGGCAATAAGAACACCGGCATTAAGCACTGTCACGAGAAGTGCCGTTGCGCCTCCGACAATCAGGATCTTTGCTTTGGCTTTGATCGATGGCGCCGGCAACGCTAATAGGATCGTTAGGATGATGGAGGCTGGAACGACCAAGTGGTTCGAGGTGACGCTCGCCACGGGGAGCCGACTGTGGCCGCGAAGGAAAAGCGAGTCAGACAAGCGAACGGGCTTAAGTAGAAAAGTCCGAATCTCAACCGCATTGTCTTCGGGCCGAACAACCAGCGTGATGGCCGTCGCCGTGTGGATCGCTTCTGAGACGAAAGCAGCGGCTGGCGCCAATTGCGCTATCAGGTAGTTCCCCGCTATGTGGGCAAGGTAGATGCACAGCACCCAGGCAGAGCCAAATCTGACTGCATATTGCCAGGGCGAGTTCTTCATTCAGTTTTCACGCCTGACTGCCGGATGATGCTCATCCACAGGAGGAAGGCTATCCCGCAAATGAGTAGCATGGCCGTAGGCATGTACAGGTTGTGCAGATCGGAGAATGAATTCCGATAATCCTTGAAAATTAGGTAGAGGATGACGATCCTTGCGACGTTAAGGCCGTGTACGAGTGCTAGGCCGGACAGCAGTCCAGCCAGCTTTGCCGCAGTATTCGATGGAAAGCATGCAACGGCCGCCAATAACAAGAACAGCACGCCGGCGCCGTCGCACCCGCGCACCACAGCGAGATAGATGCCGTCCGACACGAGGCCGTTGTCGCGGACGCCGACCGAAACATCAAGAACGCTATTTAGAACGGTAGCGCACGGCTGAAGTATCAGGACCTCGTGGACCCGCTTGAGCTGTACGTCCGGAAGAAGAAAGTAGCACCAGTTCAACAGGGCGTAGACCAGCAAAAAAACGGCGCCCATCCGAACCGGCAGCGTGCCTGCCAACCGCATGTTTCAACCGTGGCGGGTGGCACTGCGCCTTGCTACGAAGACAGCGCCAGCGAACAGCACCAGGCCGAAAATGAGCAACTGCCATTCGCTGGCCGTTGGTACATTAGCTCCGGCAGCTCCAACTGGGCCACTGCCTCCTGTAGGGGGTGGCGGTACGTATTCAGCCGTCGAACTATTGTTTGCGGGGTTTGGGTCTGGATTCTCAAGCGAGGAGATCGCTGCCGTCGCCTTCATAGCAGATGCCGTCGTCACAACGGGGATGCTGACGCGGTAGTATCCGTCGGAAGCAACGCCCGAGGGAGGTATTGAGAAAGCAGCTTTCGGGAATGTTATCGTCATACGATATTTCCCGTCTGAACCCCTAATAACTTGCGATAGTGCCGGAACCAACCCCGTGCCTTCGTAAGTATCGCTACCTTCGATGTCAGTCCCGCCGTTACCTAGCTGGGATGGCTTAATTGAAAACCCCGAATCGGCTTCCAGTGTCACGGAAAGCACAAAAGAACCCGAAGGCCTGGCTGCACTTAGGTTGTTGACGCGAGCATGTATATAATATCCTGAAAATAAATAAGTTTCCCTGTTGACATAAACAGATGTAGACAAATCCGCATCAAGTCCCGGTAGGAAGCGAATGGTCGCGACCTGATCCGGAATGCTGGCTGGCACTGAGCTGGCTGCCCTACAGTTACGGTAAATCAATTCTTGCCCCGGATTCAACTTGATATAATGTCGGGTTCCGGAGCCGTAGGCCAGCCTATCTAGCGGGCCAGCCAAATTTCCCAAGCTTGAGCCGAAGTAAAGCTTCGCGTCATAGAAATTCTGTGGCGCAACTTCAAGATATCCAACTTCGTTGGCAGAAAAGGAATACCAAGCGTTGTACTCATATGTAAGCAAGGGTGTTGGTTGCACCCTTGGCGCTGAGCAATCAACGACATTCTCAGCTTGCTGGCTGGTGTTGAGACGAGTGGTTATCGTTACCGGACCGTTTCCACCGGAAGGAAATATTGGCGCTCGGTTGGCGAAAATCGAATTCGTCTGAGCGCCTGCTACGGCTGCCAAGCCGAATAACGCGATACCCACAGCGCTAACATGCATTTTCACAGTCGTCTCCCTGACGATAAGAATATGCTCTCAGGGTACGTCGTCATTGTGTCAGCAAGTGGTGCGGCTCTCCCAGCTTTTAGTCCGATTGGACTAGATGCCACCAAGTAAAAAGACGAAAATCTAGGGATTGCACGATGCGCGATTCGTCTCATTAAGCTTGCACGCTGCCAAAGGACCGCAGATTCAACGATGGCGTCCCAGTAAGCGGTGTAACTCCTGCGACGCGGCAAGTCGCTGAGGGCCGTTAGCCCGAAGTGATGTGCAGCGCGGGCGGCTGGCGGGCCCGACGTGTTATGGGCGGTCACCGTGAGGCCGGATAGGGTTGAGGTTGCAACATCCAACCTTTTCCGAGATCCACGCGGCTGAGCAGCCGCAACGGCTACCGCTCACGCCCCTGGGACACCCGCGTAGGCTCCATCGAGATGCAGATCCCCAAGCTGCGCAGCGGCAGCTACTTCCCCGAGTTCCTGCAGCCGCGCCGGCGGGCCGAGCGGGCCTTGGCCGCCGTAGTGCAGCAGGCCTATGTGCAGGGTATCTCCACTCGCTCCGTGGAAGATCAGGTGCAGGCACTGGGGATGACGGGCATCTCCAAGAGCGAGGTCAGGCGGCTGTGCGCCGAGGTCGATGAAGAGGTGCAAGCCTTCCAGAGCCGCCCCTTCGAGAGCGACTGGCCCTACCTGTGGATCGACGCGCCCTACGTCAAGACGCGCGAGGCCGGGCGCATGCTCGCAGCTCCGGAGATTCTTACTGCCGAGTCAACCAAGTCGCATTTAGGTCCGATGTGGCGTCGGTATTGAAGCGTTCAGTACGCCATCCCAATAGCGATGCATCTCCAATCCCGACGAGTGAGGGGTCGGTCTGCATCGGTGACTGGCCCGAACCGTAAAACACACCGCGAATGGTTGATGCAGCGCTAACGACTGAGCCTGTCGGCGAGAGTTTCACTGCCGTAACTGCAGATAGAGTTGGTGCGTAAGGATCCGGGGCAATCCATGCCACTGTGAATCCGGAAGTTGTCGCAGCTCCCGCGACACGAGCAGGTGCACCTGTGTTCAAAGCCGCAAGTATGGATACTGTAGAGCAAGACGATGCTGTGCATATCGTCGATGCAACTCTCTTGTCCGCCCCGTATTCTGCGCTCCACAGTACAAGGATCTCACCAGATGGGCGGGCAGCAACAACCAGGTTGTCGAGTACGTTGCTTGTCAATGTTCCCAAGCTGATTGGAGGGTTCCATGTCCCAGTGCCCGAGCGAGTGGCTGCGCAGGTCAAGACCTGCGGCACCGCGGTGGCGTACTGATCCGCCAGCGACGGGGGGGGCGTGCCGTTTCCGGTGTCTTGTCGAGTAGCTGTTGCTGAACCGTTGCATTCGCTGGCGCGCCATGCAACCACCGAAGCGCCAGCAGCTGACTGCGCTTTGACTTCGAGGACGGTGCTCGCAGAACTCAGTTGCTGGAGTCCCGAGAGCGAATTTCCACTCACCACCGCAGTCCAGACGTACGAGAGAGCGCCTGCCTTTTCAACCCAGGCAATCAGAGACTGTCCACCATCAGACCACACCGAAAAATCGACGACTGAGCCAGAAGGTACCTGCCGCAACAAAGAGGCCTGCCAGTTGGAGCCTGATCGCACCGCGCGCCAGATTTCAGAGCTTCCGGCAAAGCTGCTTCCAGTGGCCCACGTCTGCTTCAGCCAGAAAACTTCCGTCTCGTTACCTGCCAGCAACTTGAGCTTGCTCACGTACCCTGAGCTTGCTGATGAGACTGCAGCCACCTGCGTTGGCGGTGAGGCAACTGAAGTCACATCTGTGCTGCGGATGATCCACCGGTTTGAGCCATCGATCGTCGACTCGACCCACGCTGCAGTTGCTGAACCGCGATTGGCCACAAGTGCGAGGGTTTGTGTGTCGAGAGTGCTGGCATCGCTTGCGGTTGGCACTGTCACAACACTCCAGTCGCTTTGCTGGACGCGGGCTAGCTTGAGGATTGGGACGACCCCAAACGCGCCAGGCTTCCGAGTGCCGTACTCAATCCAAGCAGCCCAAGCGCTCGAACCGTCCGAGGCCATCTGCCATGCGCTCCGCTCGGCGTTCAGGTTGGTGACCAGCCACCTCGGACTATTCCCCAGCTTGAACAAGTTGGCCGTCGACGGAACCGTATCGGCGTAAACGAGGTCCGTTGGATTCTTCGCCGAATCGTCTGGCGCCACCACAACGCTGGTCTGGCCAATCGCTTTAGAAGAGCCTGCGTCAGCAGGTGTGGCCGTGACGCCAGCTGTGGTCGAGGGTGAGGCCGTTGCCGTGCTGCTCTGACCGCTTCCGCCACCACCGCCACAGCCTTGAAGGGAGGCCAAGAACGCAATAGCTGTCGCCGTCCAGTGCCAATAAATTTTGCCCATGCGCCTCACCCGAAGTAACTTTTTAGCTTTTCATTATGGACACCGGGACGTGACGGTTCGAATGCCGCTTCACGCGAAAAGATAGTCCGAACGGACTCAGGGTCGTTCGGAGAGCTCATGACCTGTGTTGTGGTGAAAGGTGTTGACCACGTTCGACGATGAGGTCTGGCTCGACGTTCAAGCTGCGCAGCTGGCTGTTCGACCAGGTGCTCCTCGTGCTCACCTCGGGACTCTGCGCCCATCGCCGCCATTTGCTGGGCCACCTGGGTAACCTAACGGCCGAAATTAGCTTCGGCAGAGAGGCTTGGTCTGTGGACCGACCAGTTGTCGCAACAACACCAAAATCACGATAGCCTAGGCGCCTCGTCCCGCGGGGCCAGCGCCTGCAGTTCTTCAAGCGGCGGGCACCAGCTGCGCAACATGGTGAGCATCTCGTGCAACTCCATGAGGGTGTCGGTGGCCAGTTCTGGCAGCGTCGCGTCGCTGGACCCTGAGAGGCCCGCGCCATTGATGACCGAATGGCTCATCCGATGCAGTTGGAGCAGTTGGTCGCGCAGGCCATCTTGCTCTCGGGCTCCGACGAGGAAGCGGTCGAGTGCCTCGACCATCTGCAGCAGCGCGCGCGTATCGAAGCTCTGCTGGGCTTTCAGCAGGGATGCGCGGTCGAGCACGCCGTAGGGTGTAGAGACAGTCTGTTCGCTCATGCTGCTGTGGAGCTGTAGCCGGACGGCGCTTCGCGCCCGTTGGCGTGCGCCTGTCGCGATTGCTTGGCTGCGTCACGGAACATCGCCTCTTTGACCCAGGGTTCAGGCGGTTTCTTCAGGTCCAGGTGGTAATTGCCGAAGCGTTTGATCGCACTGGTCATGTAGGGGCTCAGATAGGCCAAGTCGCCTACGTCCACCTGATCCCCCTTGTAGTACAGGTCTTGGACCACCTTCATCATGTCGACCGTGTTCTGCAGGATCACCGCGGAAGCGACCAAGTCAATGTAGCGCAGGCGCTTTTGTTGCTCGGTCGGGTCGTTCTCGGCGATCACGTCGCCACCGAAGTCCAGCCACTTGGTGAAGGCGTGGTACGACTCGATCTTGTTGGTCGTGCCGGTGATTTCCTGGCGCATCTGCTTGCTCGAGATCCATTTGAGCAGGTAGACCGTGCGCAGCACACGGCCGAGCTCGCGTGCCGCGGCGAACAGGCGGTTGTGCCGGCCCTCGTTGCTGAGCTTGCGCAGCAGGGTGGGCGATGCGATGCGGCCGGCCTTGATGGAGATGGCCACCTGCATCAGCTGCTGCCAGTTCTCCTGGATCACTTCCCAGTCCACCGTGTCCGTGAACAGACGGTCGATGTGCTTGAAACGCGTGGTCTTGTCGGGCCGGTAGAACTTGAGATCCTTCCAGTTCCGGATGCGCGGCATCAGCTGGATGCCCATCAGGTGAGTGAATGCAAAGACGGTCTCGGACTGCCCATGCGTGTCCGAATAGACGGTGTCCGCCCGCGTGCTGAGACCGGCTTTGAGCAGGCCTTCGATGACGTAGACGGCCTCGTGGAAGCCTGGCGGTATGAAGTGGCGGAAGACTGCGATGTAGTTGTCGGCGACATGACGATAGGCCACCGCGCCCATGCGGCGGTAGCGGAAGTGCAGGCCGACGAGCAGGTTCTGCTCGTAGAAGTCGTACTGGGTGCCATCGGCCGCGACTTTCTTGCCGTCGCCCCAGAGCTTGGGCAGCTCCAGCCGCAGATACAACTCGGCCAGGTCGCGGCAGGCCTGATCGAGCTGGTCCAGGCTCATGTGCCGGCGGTGCACGAAGGACAGCTGGTGGGGCGTGACGCCGTTGGAGAGGTGGCGCGAGGCCTGGCTCGGGCCGAGGTTGCAGCCCATGGCGAACACGGTGAGCAGCTGACGCTCGCGCGCGTTGCGCAGTTTCGGGTCGTTGCCCGACTGGGGCCCGAAATGACGGGTGAAGCCTGTCCAGTGCTCGATGTTGGCCAGCACATCGAGCAGGTTGCGGTGCGGCACCCGTGTCTCGATCGCCGACTGCAGGGCCAGCGCCGACGGCGGCACCTCCTTGGCCGTCACGCGCTTGAGGATGGGCTCACCCTGGGCGCCGATCATCACGTCCTCGCGCAGTTCCGGAAAGGCGGCGTCCACCTCCGTGGCGGTGGTGGTGAGCAACTCTTTGAGGGCGTCGACGAGGCCGTCCGCCGTTGGCGGAATGCCGATGCGCTCGCAGTACGCCGGCAGCTCGCGCTCGCAGTCCTCCCAGGGCAGCAGCTTCTGGCGGTAGTTGGAGAACGACTCGGAGCCTTCGATGCAAACCTCGCCGCTCTTGAGGTCGGCGCTGAGGTGGCTGAACGCGCACACCTCCAGCATGCGTCGGTTCGTCGGGTGGCCGAGGCCGCGGGAACGCTCGATCAGCTTGCGCCAGCGTTCCGACGCGAAGCTCAGATCGACCACGTCGGCGATCCATTCCGATTTCTTGCCCTCGTTGGCCACCACGGTGGACAGCGCGTCAAGCAGCCTACGATCCGGCGTCGCCGGCTCGAAGTGCAACGCCTTGGCCATGCGGAACATCGCGGCGCGGTGGGTGCTGAACGACTTCCACAGCAGCGGCAGATGGTTGCTGCCGCTCCACACCCGGATGGCGGCACAGTCCTCTCGCAGCCGGTCCAGATCGCCCTTGGGCGCCAGCAGATCCCGCACCCGTTTACCCGTGACAGCGTCGTCGAGGTTCTCGTTCAGGATGTCGAGTACATCGCTGAGCGTCGCCACGAGTTGCTCGCTCATTTCCCGCTGTTGGGCCTTGGTCTTCTCGAGCTCCTCGCGCGCATGCTTGTGGATCAGGCTGATGCGCTTGATGAACATCTCGGCGATGTCGTCGCGGGCGCGCACGCGCATGCGGCGGATCAGGGCCAGCACGAGGGCGTGCCGCTTGGCGGGCCGATAGCTTTTGAGCTCGCCGGCGTCCAGCACGGCCGCGCTGTCCGCCATGTGGCGCAGCTTCGTCTCCGGCACGCCTTCGAGAAGCGCATCGCAGTCCGGCAGCGATTCCAGCCAAGCCAACTGGCCGAGAAGGAGGTCGAGGTGCTTGCGGGATGCCTTCTTGGCGGAACGCTTGATCCGGTTGTAGAGGGTCTGGCGGGCTTCAAGGTCACTTTCGATGAGGCGATCCAGCCATTCCCGCTGCGACTGGCCGAGACGCTGGGCGATGCGCTCGTGCAACGCCTGCTGTGCTGCTTCATGGACCTGTTCGGCGATCAACACGAGGGCGCTGAAGCTCGGCAGCTCGTATCCACGCTGGATGAGATCGTCGACCAGGATGTTGATGACATCGGTGCGCGTGTCGACGATCTGGCTAGCCTCGAGCGCAATCTGGTTCGCTTCCTTCCTGGCAGCGGCGCCGGTGAAAGGCCGGACGCCGAGGAGAGTCCGGATGGCCTCGTGATGCCGGTAGAGCGACCTGTGCGCCTCGGGATAGGTGATGACGTCCTGGGCCAGCATCGAAAGGCATCCGCAGACGTGGCGCACGATCTCAGCGGGAATCGCAGCGACGTCGACGAAATGGTGCAGGTGCTGGAAGCATTTGAGCTGCACGAGCAGAGCAAGGCGGCGGTCTTCGCTGCGGGCAAAACCTTGTGCCCAGTGGAGCTCTTCGGCGGTCGGTGTGAAGGATGCCTGCAGGTCCTTCAGCGTGATCGTTCTGGGGAATCGGGGATATGCGGTCCGCTCAACCGATGCCATGGCCACCTCAGTGTTTGAACTGGCGGCGCATTCTGTAGACGGTGTGTGACGATGCTCGGGCGCGTCGTCGAAAACTACCCCCTAACAGTGCAAGTCATCCCAGCGCCTGTTGCATAACGGGGAGGTCGCTAACTACTTCGATACCTAAGTATCATTTTTGACCGTATCTCGGCACGCCCCC
>JAQQSQ010001045.1:0-13236 GCA_028627145.1 Eidolon dupreanum
AACCAGCTGGCCTGCACACGCCCACGAGCTGCACGGGACCGGCTTCTGGGCTGAGATTCCTGGGCCAGAGCGATTCTCGTGAAGTGATATGCCCAGAGCACAAAATATGAAACGTGAATTACATCAGCATTTATGTAGAGTTTTCTTTTTTCATAATATACTCTCCCCATCACATGCTATTTTTAAAAATGAAAATCTTGAGGCTTTAGAGTCTCATTTTACAATGGGACAGTGGAAGTGAGGGGTGGCCGTGCTGTGTCCAAGACCATAATTTAGCAGTTGATCAAGGACTCAAAACTCTGTAATATTTAAAAATAATCAGGTTTTACAAACACAAACTACGTCAGACCTACGAATCTTAGGTTCTTCGTATGTAAGGGGATTAGAAAACGTTGTTTCTCAAGTCTGTGTAAACTCTCAAATTGTTTTGATAATTCAAATAACTTATGATTTAATAAAAAGGAGTAATACTTTGTGAAAGATCAGTCTTAGTTGTGCTCTTTGCTTGTACAAGAATTATTCGTGTTGTAAAAAAGCCAAAAGATAAATAGTACAAATAAATGATTACAGGTTTTCAATTAATTTATTTTAGAAAAACAAAGGTTTACAATTGGTGCCTTAAGGCCGGACATCAGGATTCAACTAGTAATACAGACTTTCAAAAAACCTTTATAGGCAGTCCACAGTAGAAAATTATTTTTTGCCCACTCCTGGACTCAGACACATTCAGAAAAAATAGATATTTATAAAAATAAAATGGCAAACCTAACCCCACCAGTTGATAGTCTTACCACCCCAAACTGGCTTATTTGAACAACTTCTGCATCATGACAGTAGCTGAGTTTTCCCTGTCCTATTGCCACGTCGCATTGAAATGACGAAAATATTTAAATTACTTTTTGTAAAACCCAAGCCCCTCCCCAAAGAAGCCCCCGAAACAACACACAAGAAACAACAAAAATCCACTAAAAACAACAAAGCTAAAGCTAACTGGTGAACTACGCAGATAGACCCTTCCTTTGACCTCTGGGAAGCTGGCTCTTAATGTCACCTCTCAGTCAGATACCAAGAAGCGCTGTGTGTGCAGAAGATGAAAATTCCACGTCTGATCCACCTCAAATAAGTTTCAGAAGGCGGTTGCTAGAGAAATATTAATGTACACAATGAAACAAACAGAAAGGACTGCAGGCTGCATTGGGTGCTCCGCTCGATTAAAAACACGCCCTTTCTCTGTGAGAGCTTTGACCACTGTCTGAGCCCCAGGGCCAGCAACAGCGAGCGTCTAGGACTGTGAATGTTAGAAGTCAGAAAGAGAAACTTATTGCGACTAAAAGAGAAGGCGAAAAACTCCAAGACTGAGGGACATTCCCTCTAGTGACAGGTCATCATGGTAAGATTCATCAATCAATTAGGATGCTATCTGTTCTACCAGATTTGTTAAGAAATCTACTTTTATTTTGAATTATTTTTTTTTTCTGGACATGAAAATAGCATTCCTAGTAAGCTCTGATATCACACTTGATGGGAATCACATACCAGCGAACAAACATTTTTAAATGTTTTGAGAGTGCTCGCTTCGGCAGCACATATACTAAAATTTGTTCTGTGAGGAGTCTGACAAGATCCTAAAGAGGATGTAAGTAAAAAGCAAAAGTTTAATACAAAAAGAAATAAATCAAATTATTCACTTCTGAACCACCTACACTTTTTGTTTCCTGATACACTGTGAAAACAAACAATCTGGGGCAACAACATTGAGCTGTGAAAAAAGTAACAGACTAAGGCATTAGTCTAACGAATCTCATTAGACAGAGACTGCTGGGCTTTTGTTTGTTGATACATACTGAGTTTTACTTTTTTTTTACTTTTCCCTATTGAGGTCGTTCATTTATAGGTGATGCTTAAGACAGAAACATACAGATGACCTAGGATAAACATGTGGTAAACATGAAGAAAAAAGCAATGACATCTTCTACAATTTCCTCCTGTCACTGTCAGTGGCTAAGCCTTGACTTCCTTGCTACACCGAGACTCAAGTGAAACGTCCGCACTTACCTCAGCTTTTCACTGCGATAACCACCTGGCACATTAATGTGTACCTTCCAGAAGAATCCCTCACGTCTCTTTGGGGAGGAATACACTTGCTAAATGAATAGCTTTTGTCTCCAATTTCCATTTAAGAACATTTCATTCTAGTATTTCCTGAAATTCCCTGCATAGGTGACTGCGTATGTTTCATTATTAAAGGTAATAATGGCGTGACATTATTATACAGCAATAAAGTACATGACACAAGAAAACAATTACCAACCCCTTAGTTCTTAAGATACAGGTTTCAGTTTAGCTGTGATCAGCGTGGCATCAGAGATAACCAAGGCTGCCCTTGGGGGCCAGAGCCCTAACCAGCTTCAGAAGCGGGACCATGAACGACATAGTTTTAAAGTGACTATAAACATTTCAAATGTTTAATAAAATCCTTTATATTGAATAATTCAATTACTCAATGTATAATCACCCAAATAAGTTACCTAATAAAAATTCAAAACTTAGCTAAAACAAAGGCCTCAAAAATAAACTAATCTAAAATAAACATATCAAACTGATATTTTAAAAAATACCAATTTCTATACATTACTCAAGATAGAATTCCTATGTTATTTCATTATGGAGAGAAGATGAGAGGACACGGGCGGATACAGGCGACAGAACTGAGAGGATGAGGAAGGTGACTGGCTGACCTCTTCAGTCACTGGACACGAAGCTTGCTGACAGGATGATGTTGCTCATTACTCGTTATGAACAGGCCGATGATATTATGTAACAGATGCATGTCAATACATTTTCTACGTACATATGGATGTGTGTGTATACATACGTATAAGCACACATTAGATGATAAGTTACCATGCCATAAACATAAAAATATATTACTCTTTAAAAAGCAGCAAGAGCCTTTTATCAAAGGAAATTTTTAGAAGAAACTCCAACATAGAAAACAGAGAAAGTAGGCCGCCCGGGGAGAGCAGGGCAGGGGGCAAAGCGCCTCTGGTTCCCGCAGCGACACCTGACGAGTGTCCCGGGCACGGCCTGAAATCACCGCTCCAAGAGAATCCAGTTTACGTTGCAAAGATGAAACCCGAGTCTGTTTTTTTGCCACTCTATAGGCCAATATGAACATTTTATAACGCAACTAAGTATAAAGTTAAAAAGTAACGTTTCCTCTTTTAAAAATAACAACTAACAAAATAAAATCACTATGCTATATAAAATCAAATTATTTTTAATCTCATAATCTTAATTTGACCCATGGAAAAAGTTGTTGGTTCTCCTTAAAGTGCCTAAATTTTAAAGACATAATTTTGTCCATATAAATCTTATCCAAAATATCAGAGGAGAATGGATGGTAGGAGGTGGAGGTATTATTTTTCTTTATCAAACATGAATCTTCTACCTGACTGACCAATTTAAAATATTCTGCCCGAGAATCTTAATTCTGCCACAGAATATGAGACAGAGAAACATGCAAATCGAACTGATCTGCTGTAACAGCATCTACAAGGTAAAGGAACCGTGATGGAGTGTGTGTTGTTTGCCTTAGACAAACCTTTCCTCTCTCTGCTCCAAACACCTGCCCACTTATGGAAGGGACCACTTTAATCCATGCAGTTGGTAATAGCAAAATACAGATAACACATTCTCTTCTGAAAAGATCATGATTAAATGTCTAAATTCAATAAATAGACTCTTGGATAATCTGACAGGCTACGGAATCTCTGACGCTGGTGAAATCTCAGTCTTTCTTCTTCTCCGAGACGTCTTTGGGCTCCTGCAAGGCGGACACCGGACAGTCCCCGCCTCTCGGCTCCTGCTGTCCTCCGCTCTCGTCCGTCAGCTCCGGGCTTTCAATTTCGCTTTTGGACACTTCGTATCGCTCTTCTATGTAGCCCCCGTCTGTGTCGGCGGCGTAGATGCCGTAGCACATGACACTGATGACACCCAGTGGCAGGCCAAAGAGAAAGCAGCCCATGACTGGAGAGCTCTTGAAGACAGACTGTGGAGAGACGGTGACAGCTCAGTGTCCCTCAGAGGAGTGAGAACCACAGCACCTGTCTCCCTGTCGCCGCCCCCGACGTGCTTTTAGGTCTAGCGAAGCAAGGCCAGCCTCCGCGGTCCCCGCGTTAAAGGGACTGCAACACGCAGGCTTTCCGCGCGCGTGCGTGTAACCACCTCCTGGCAGCGGAAGGAGGCGCCGCGTGCTCTCGGACCTTTCCTGAAGCCGCGCATCTTTCCCGCGCCACCCACAGGGGTCTCTAAGAGGCGGTCGGGCCACGTGCCAGCGGCTCCGCTCGCGGAGGCCGCTCGTTCGCCGGGGAGAAGGTGCGCATGCGTTCTCCGCACGCGACACTTCTACTGTCTTTTACGCATCTGCTTAGCAGAGAAGCCACAGTGACTTAATAATTTCCATTCATGATTCATATACTGTCTCCTCAGCTCCCCAAAAAGGAAAAGCAATTTCACGGAACAGGTTTTGCGACTGCGATGCAGTCTGTGGGCTGCGGCTCTTGACGCTGCGAACCACAGGGACAAATTCAGAGGAGAGCAAGGGCGCTGGGGGCTGGGACAGCAGAAGACAGTGCCACCCATGCAGGTGTTCTCAGGCAGAAGTCTGGGCGAGCGTGAGCGCGAGGCCGGCCATGCTGCGGGGCCCGCACAGCGCCCAGACGCCAAGGACAGACAATCCCCGGATAAGAGTATTCTGATGTGCATTGCAGGAAAAGGGACAGAAAGTGCGCAAACCCGACCATTTTACTAATGTAAATTCTGCTGCGGGTACAGAGTGGGCTGGAGACAGGGCCAGAGGAAGTGAGGACACGAGGCAGCAGCCAGAGCAGCCGCCGGACACGTGCTAAGGGCCAGTGCACATTGGTGACAACAGGGAAATAAAGGAAGGTCACTAATAAACTGAAGGACACGTGCAGGAAGTCAAATACTGTTAGAATTTATTCCTCACCAGCTCTCAGCTGATGACTGCTTTTGGGCAGAGTGAATGAAAATGCCCATGGGCCAGCTCCCGGGAGGCAACCAGAACTAAGTGTGAGGCTCGAATTTAGGGTGCCTCTGCTGTCACGCTGACTGGCCGTCAAGGGCGGGCTGATAAGAAAGGCGTCCGAGAGTCCCGAGCGGGAAGGGCGCGGACCCCAGGGCGGAGCAGGGCGGGAGGCAGGAGACTCTGCAAGGCTTTAGGTGGCGCCGTCGAGGGAACCGGCTCCGGTTCCAGCGCCTCCCCAACCCCAGCGGGGAGAACTGTTTGCACCTGACGAGGACGATGTCTGAGTGTAAATACGGACTAGTAATCTCGCCTTGCAAACTAAAAGGATGTATTTTTACCCAATCCTTTGAAATTCCAGGTTTTGCCTCAGCTGGACATACAGGAACTATGTATCTACGTATTCTCAGTTACCAATGGCATTAAACGAACTGGGACAACTTACCACAACAGTAGACTTGGCATCAAACACTATTCTTTTCAATCTCTGCAAAATGCTGTCACCTCCTTGGGCCTTAAATTTAAGAGGAAAAGTCCATTAAATCGTCACTGAAGCACCACCACTCCGTTTTCCTGCCACGTCACCTTACCACGGCGGGTCGAGGGTCGCGCACAGATCACACAGAGCACCCGAGAGGGCCACGCGGTAAACCTTCCCGGTGTTTTCTGTGCCACCTGCCTCCCGGCGGCCCGCGTGGACGCTCTGATTCCCCCCAAGGAGCACACCCTTCCACTCACGGTCCGGGCAGCTCGGCTGTGGCGACGCAGCCGAGTGCGCGAGGCCTGCCCTGTCCTGAGCTCACCTGAGGTCGTGAGACACCTTTGCTATTGCGCAGGGAGAGTCCCCTGAGGCTGACGGAGGTTCCTGATGGGAACCGGCCCCGCTGCTGGCCTGCAGCCCCCGAGTCCGAGCCGGTGCTCGGACCCCCGAGCGGTGCGGGCCAGCGAGACCTGTCGTCACACAGTCCCGACGCACGGGGCCCACTCACCCGGGTGTCTTCCACAGACACAGAATTCTACTACGTGCGTAAGTGTTTCCAAAGCAGAGATGCTTGTTACTCTGTCAGCCAACTGCCATGCAACGTCTGTGCAGAGCTGAAACCAAATCCTCACAAATAACTAAGCGTCGTGAGAGCACAGCAAGTTCACATTCTCTGCTTCAGTCTAGTCTACTGAGCTGAGGCGCACGCTGCTCATAACGTGCTGAAGTCATTTCATGTCCTGCTACTATGGGTCACAACCCACTGTCTGAAAAACACTGCAGCGAGAATTATAGGAAAAAAGACAGTTAAGACTCTGCGCTCCTCGTGTCTGAGAAACATTTCACCGGATTTGGAACTTTCCGCTGGGGCGCAGACTCTCAGTGCATTTCCTACTTCTCTGGGAGCCGTGGCCCCACTCCCAGGTGTTCTCAGGAAACCGATCGGAGCGCCCGCAGCCAGCCGCGCTCTTGAACTCGGGAAGCTTCTACGAGCCAGAAAGTTTGCCGTCGGGACAGCTCTGCACAGCGCACACCCCACACCCCACACCCGACTCCACGGCAGCAGCGCCTCGCTGTCACCGCGACGCCCCAAAAGGCCCTCCAGGCAACCCTGTAAGCGGCAGTCCGGCCCACTAGCGGCCTCTGCCACCGAAGAACCCTGTCTGCAGGATGCGACTGTCCCCTCCCCGCAGGGATGGCCACCGCTCCCTTGCAGAATCAGAAGGAAAGGAAACCCCTTCCTCCATCCCTCTGCAAAGCACGCGATCGACTTACTTCTACTGTGCCGTCCAAAATGCTACGAATGAACTGGACGAAGTCCTCGGGGCTCTGAATCTGTCTGTCCAGTAAGAAGTACTGTTGGTTCGAAGTGTTCAGCACAACCACAGTGGGGATTTTCAATTCGCTGAGAACAGAAAACCAAAGAAATCAAAATACGCATTAAACAGAGAGATGACAACTATTCCGATGAGTGCTTATAGTATATCTAAGTAATTATAATTACAAAAAGTGGGTCCTATATTGATGCCTTTGCTTCCCTCTGCCTACATAAACTTCAGTTTTAGCATCTATGTAAAAAATAGCTAAACTGTGATGATATGAAAAACATTCTAACGTACAATATCAGACAAGTGAGTATTTGCAATTAAACTTAAGGGTAAAAATTACTGTGGACGAAGTGTCAACGTCAGGGCAGTATTACTCCCTGCCACATATCACTGTCGATCACACACAACCCAGCTCTGATGGCCCGCAGGTGGCGAGTGGGAAGGGCATGCCCTCTGGAGCTGCTCTGCTTGTTTTCAGATCTGGGGCTTTTCCATAATTGTTTTTTAAGTTTAGTGTTTTTCATTTATAAAGGAATAAAAGGTGTGTGTGTGGGGGGGGCACCTATCTTGTTATAAAAACCAAATGACTAAATATTCGGCTCAGCACCTTGAATATAGTACGTGTCCCACACATACCATCCCAAACTGTCGGCACTCCCCACGTCCCACATACAGGCCACCACCCTTCCGTGAGCCATGAGACTCCAACTCAGTTCACAGACAGAAAACTGCACTAGTCCCCATGTGAGGCATCGCACTGAAATTATTATTTTTCTTTCAAAGACCGGTTTTTGCATCACCACCAAAGGAAGGCGCAGCTGTGTGATCTGGTCAAGGGAAGATGACAGAAGAGGCGAAGCAGAGGCTTGAAACGTGCTCGCGTGGCTGGGCTCACCGTCTTGTGTTTGATGGCTGCCATGAGAAGAATATCCCCAGGAGAACAGCCTTCCAGGGTCAAGGACATTAAAGATGTGGCATAGACCTGAGCCTAACCTGCCCAGCCAAGGTCAGCCACACCCAGCCAAGGGAGGGAGAATAAACAACTGCGGTTTAGTTATAATGCATGGGAAGCAAAAAAAAAAAAAAAATCCATTTTTATGGAATGGATTAGAACCTGGCCTTCCTATAAAAATACATCTTATGAAAAATTAAATACAGTTGAACTAGAAACTACTTGTTTTGAAATAATTCAGTTTGAATAACGATAGAAAATAGCATCATCTCAATCTACTCCCTTTCAATTATACTCATAAAATCCCAATACAAAATAATTTAATAGACCAAAGGTCTGATAGTACCCTATTTTGAGAAAAAATAAAAAATATAGTCAATGCTGTAATATACTTATTTTATATATCATGTATTTGTCCTAAGTCAAAAATACTTTAGGCATCAGTCCTTACTAAATTTCACGACTTTATCTGTCACCATAAATGTCACGGTGGTTAAGTGCCTCTGGAGCAAGAGATCTGAGCACTGGATCTCTCTAACTTATTTGTTGGGCCCCTTCTGGCATATCATTTAACTTCCTTGAGTTTCTTCTAAGAAATATGAATTTCCTCGTTTTCATAAAATGTGGATAATAATGGTACTTACACCTTACTGAGTTACTGTACGAATTAGAAAACATACAATGACCACTTAGGCCAGTGTTGGTCACACGGTAAGTGCTCAATAAAAACTTTCAATTATTGTTACGTGACCACCATATGCCTTCTCTCTTCTCTTGAAAAAAGCAAAAACAAAAAGCACATTAAAAAACCAAAAAACAAAACACACCCCAAACTACCAGGGGTGGTGGTAGAGATCACTGTTGTTTTCTGACCACAACTGCAGCTCGAAACTTCCACTATCTCACAACTCACAGCAGAAGCAGCACCCCTGAAGGGACGCCTTGCTACCTATCTCTAATATCCCGAACATCATCCTGGGTCGAGCAGTTGGTCACTGGACCCAAACTGCTTTGAGGTCTTGCTCACTGTTTAAACAATGGTTTCCCACTGTGAGTATTAAAAATTCAGGACCAATTTTTTTCAAGTACTTTTAATGATTGTAGAAACCATCTGTTTGATTTTTCTTTGTCATGATTTCTTCATTATATCTTATATCTGGTACTTTATATCTCTGGCAAATCTCAAATTAGAATAAAAGAGACAAAAATTGAATATAAATGAAGGAAAATAACACTATAATTTCAGCTTTTTAACTGAAAATTATGAATGTCACTTTGAAGTTTTAAGTTTGGTTTTCATTTCCCCACTGTTCTTCCCTGGAAAATGGAAGACTCTAATTTAACCCAATACGCTGCAGCCACGAATGAAGCCACCTGAGACACCCACGCTCCTGAGCTAAGGGAGACGAGAGAGAAACAGCGCACCGCGGCCGACTTACCTGGGCCTCCCCACCGCTGGACAAGCCTCTAGAGAGCTTTCCCATCTGTGCCAGGGGCTGCTTGAGCGCCATCACCCTCCCAAGCCCCGGTTGCTACTGCCTCTTGGGCCTGTCTGTTCTTATGCTCGGCCTGAAATAACCTCTTTGCGTTCTCCCATCAGCTAACTTCTCAAACTTCAGGACTTCTCATAGTTACTACTCCCCCAGAAAGTGTTTTCCGAGCCCCTCTCCCTCTGTGTGCACTGGGGTGGGGGTGGGAGTCAGTGTCCAGAACCCCCTACTACACAGACCTTTTCACACAGTTCTGTGCTAATCACATTGTCTTACCCAGCGGACCATAAGCACATGAAGACAAGGACCCTAACTTACTCAATTTTTGCATCAACAATGTCAAACACAGTGTATAAAATACAGTAAATATTCACTAAGTGTCCACTGAATAGGTTTTTATCTGAAATTTATTTATTCAGTATACGTATGGCAAATGTTTTCCAACATCAGCTTTCTGAAGTGACAAATCAGATCTTTACATCATAAACATAATCAGTGAAAATTTAAAATTGCATATTTTTCTTATATAGTTATTTTAGCCTGTTAAAACAAATTCCTCTAGAATAGCTATTAATTCTTGAATGCTAAATTTTCCACTCAAGTTACACTTGTTCATTAAAAGTGAACTTAAGGTGTGTATTGAACAAAAACTACAAAATTTAGAAGATTTCGAATCTCCTCTTTTCAAAATACTATAAATTATTAACACTGAATTGGGAGACAAATATTTTAGTATAGAACAATATAAAAGTTTCAAATATAGATTTAAAAATGAAATATTTAATGGAAGAATATTTGCAACAACATACACCAAACACTTATTTGCTTTTTTTAGCTATTAGTCCTTCTGTCTATCTTAGAAAAAGAAATTTAAAAATTGATAGAATTAAAAGCAAAATCATTTAGCACTTTACTTACTCCATTAGCAAGGTATTGATATAGTCATTCCCATCCATATGTCCAAACTGAAAATCCCTAACCAACAACGACAAACAAAAAAAAAGAGAGCGCCATATTAAATACAAAAAAAAAAAAAAACAAGTGAACTTGGTAATAAGCATGTAAACATGAATCACAATGTGTAGGAGAGTGTGATTTCTACAGGCTTTTGAGATACAAATACACACAGGTAGAATTAAATCATGAGACATTTCTACTTTGTTTACATATAATTAAAATGCAAGGCAACATGAGCTTTTCCAAGTAAACACGTTTAAGAAAAATTACCCACTTACTCTAAAACAGGATACTTAAAAGATGTTCATACTATGTAACAGGAGATAAATATATCAGGAGATAAATATATATCACTAATACACCATTAGAAGACTGAGAATAAAAGGGGAATAATAATTAAATAATATAACAAATTTACACTGAGTGTCTCTTATGGCAGCAATGATTTAGCACACAGTAAAAAATCACTTATTTTTACATTCAGTATGCTGAGTTCCTGTTAACAACCATTTGTCTATCTGACTTGTGATTGTGTTTCTTTACCTTTATCTCAAATGTATGAGCACATGCGCATGTTTTTTTTTTTTTTTTTTTTACCACAAACTCATCCCAAATCAAGGAGCAGGTGTAATACAAATTATAAAAGGTTTTTTTTTTCTACTTGTAGGACATATTTCAACAAAGTTCAAGTCCAAACAGTTCATACAGAAATGCAATATGCTATAATTCACTTGAACTCCTTTATTCATCGTTGAAAGTATAAAATGCAACTACTTTTGGTTTACTATACTACAAAACTAAACCAGGATTGAGGAACATCCAGAATGTAAGCACCTACCTGTGGAACTCATCTCTGTGATCTCTAGCGACTTCCTGAATAACTGACTTTAATCTGCAGAAGAACAAATACATGAATATTTCATTTCTTCACTTAAAAAGTACAATTATTTGATAATAATACCTGCTACCTTAGCTAACACTGCCAGAAAAGCTACTATAGTAAGTTTATCTGAAGCCACGTACGTTGGAATTAGGCGACATCTGAAGGCATCATACCTGACATGCTCGACTGACGTGTTTTTCTCATCAATAACTGCAATAGCCACGAGCTTTCCTGAAATCAAGAATGACATATATAAACAGCCTTAACTATACAAACTTCTCAATTATTACTATAGCTGCGATCAGGAATCAGTAGACGTTACTTCTGGAATTTAGTTCTCATGATCCCACACATTATACTCAGTAGAGTGAATCAGTAAGTCAACTTCCGGTGCTAATCCCTTCCCAGCTCCCATCCTCGAAATGTAAATAGCAAATAGTTAACGATTCAAATACACAAATTGTATTTTTTCACACAATCCACAAAATGATTAAAATAAGTGGTCTGTCAAAAGCTAAAACCGTAAGAAATAAGTTGATCAGGAAATTTACTATTAATTACCGTAGCTCTGAAGAATGGTCTACAACAAGAGGACTTTGACTTTGCTATTCCCTCTGGTGCCCTGAGCCACTACCTGCCAGCAATAATACACAAAACCGGTTCGTAAGACCTACCCATCCCTGTGCGGACCACACACCACATCCACCTGACAGGTACGCTCTAGGAAGGCGGCGGGACATAACCAGCGCACTGGAGTCGGAAACCCAGACCCTAACGCAGCAGGGCCTGCTCCGTCCCAGGCCTGGGAGGACAATGGGGAGGCACGGTCTCTGTCAGCTGTGTGACGTCCCCTCCACAAACTGCAACTTGTCTTTAGAAACTAGTACCTACTGCCAAGTTAATAAGGGAGTTGACTGACATGACGTGCTCAAAACACCGGGACAGTTTCTGGTTCAGAGTAGGGATATAAATTTACGATTAAGTCAATAATCTTTCAAAATAATCCTCATATCTTAATGCTTCTTTCTTAATTCCACAGCGCTCAAAAGCGTCTTGAATTCTACACAGTCTTGACTCTTCCTTTAACCCTCAGATGAAAACATTAGTCCACGACAACCACTTCTCCTCCAGGAATAACACTTCATTCACTGCCCAGTGCTCGCTTTTGGCTGTGCTGCTTTCATTCTCGAGTGCTGCGGCGTGTGGAGCATCCCCCCCCCGGGCCGAGCACGCAGTGCCTCACGCGCTGACGGCACAATGCCTGAGCCCGACGCGGGTGCCCGGCACCGGGCTAGTCCCCAGGAGCGGTGATGAGCACGGACACGGGCGTGGACCTGCGGAAAGCACGTGGTCTCGCAGGGCAGACGATCACAAAGAGACGTACGGCGAACAGTCAGGAATCCGAAGGAAAGACACACGGTGTTTTTATAAAGGATTCCTACTCAGCAAACCAGGGTAGTTTTGAGGGGTCTGTAAAAGATTTTCCTAAGGAAGCAACATTTGGTCTGAGTTTGATGCACGAACGTAAATTAACTACACATGTCCAGGCAAAGAGCACAGGATGCATGCAGGTGCTCTGGTGCGAGGCACGTGGCCTCCGGTCAGTGCGGCTGCAGAAGGGAGAAGGTGGGGCTGGAGAGAGAACGAGGCTGGAGACTCAGGCAGGAGGCAGAAGCTGCGGGCTCCGGAACTTCTCGGAAGGTACCAAGTGTCTGAAGCCGCCAGAGTCAGGAGTTGGTGGTGGCGCCTGAATGATGAGTGACCAGGTGAAATGATGGCTGAAGCTGATACCTGGCAAGGGAAGTATGGTGGACCCGCGACAGGAACACTGACTGTCACAGTCAAGTTCTTCCCAAATTAATCTGGGAGAAGAAACCGAGCCAAAGCTGCCTATTTTAATTGCCTTGAGGTCAGGCTGTCTCTTGTGATCACAATAATTGAAAGCTAAATGACTGTATTCCTCCATATCCCCCTTTCTCCCTTCACATGGGCCTGAAAGAATTAGCAAGTAAATCTATAATCTTCGACAGTATCCATGTCAACATCCAACACTGAGCTGACATGTGCTCCCTAGAAGGACAAGCGAAGACAGAAACAC
>JAQQSQ010001046.1:0-13235 GCA_028627145.1 Eidolon dupreanum
CTCAGCAGGAGAGGAGGCCAGACGAGGGACAGGGAGGCTACAGGTCACAAGAGGTTGGTGAACTCAGCCCAGCACAGTGGTGGCAGGGCCTGGCTGCTACAAAGAAGACATGGTTTAGACAATATTTACGTGTATAGGCAAAAAAAAAACCTCGAGGACTGTGTTTGTGACTAATCGCATAACAGGTTACTTGGGTGTCTGTTCTGGGAACAGTGTACAGCGTTCCAACAAAGGGTTTTAATGTAGATTTTTGTTTGCGCCCAGACTGCTGATTGCTGAATAGTCTGATCGTGACGCTGGATAAACGTGCCTTTTAAAAAATGTGCTGTGTAAAGTTAAGACTACTCTGAAGCCATCTTGATACATCACCCCAACGGTGTGAGGTCGGAATTCCGTCAGGTGATGCCAGGTTCTGTTTGAAATTTATTTACAACCTGCTCGGGCACAGAAGCCATTGTCTTCAGAAACCCTGGTACAGCTGAATTGACAGTTACTGCGTTGTGACCTGGAGTTCTCTGTTCAAAGGGTCACCCCAAGCAGAGTCGTGGACCTCATCTGGTTATTAATGATTCAGTTGGTACACCCTATGCAATGTATCTAAATTGAATTATGGCACCAGATAACATTACAGATGGGAATGAAACTTGGGTACCATCCATTATCATGTGTAACCAATAAACGGTTTAACATCCTTTTGGAAAAAAAAAAAAAAAAACAGCTGGGACACAATCCCAAGTCACTGTCTGCATTAGCGATGACAAGGCCTGACCATGCCCCAGGCCGACTGCAGTTCAGATGGATGAATGTGCATCTCCTCAAAGACGTCAAACGAAAGATGGTCTATGACATCCTCATGCTCATTTCCAACCGCTCTGCCCCTCAGGGGTCTCTCTCCTATCCCTGGAGATGGTACGATGCGGCGAGGGCATGTTCAGTCTCTGGGGTTGGAGGGTCTTGAGTCCTAATCCCCCCTCTGCCTGTTACCAGCTGTGTGACCCTGGGCAAGTCACTGAACGTCTTGTTCATGGAGAAAGTGTGGCAACACAGAAGATATGCTTTGGGGGACATGGTAACATGCTCCCTGCAGGGCCAGGCTGTGAGGAAGGAAGGATTCTGCAAAGCACCTTTTCAAAAAGTGTCACCCCCACCGCAGCAGGAGGTCCCCGGAGGTCCCCTGGCCAGAAGCAAACACTTTCCCTGCAGCTTCTTTTTCTTCCAGGAAAGAGTGGGCAATGCTAGTATGCAGAGTCTGGTTCTTGGCTGCTTGGAGATAACTTGATTTGCAACTGGATCTCATACACCGAAACAATGAACTTCCAGACGGGGGAGTAAATCCGGATGAAGCTTTTGTTTGGCCTCTTCGAGGACCCTTGCTGACCCGGAAGAATTCCTCCTATGTCAAAACGAGGCGTACCCTTGATGTCCGCATCAGGACCTAGTCTCTAATGGTTAGTGCTCCTTTCGTGGGTATCCATCTCAGCTCCAAAATCACATCTGTTAGTGACACTTTCTGCCTTAGCCCATCGACCGGAATAAGGAGATGCTACAGTACTAATCCATTTCAAGGTTTCTGAACAAACAGCCATAAATATTTAAGCTTCTGCTTTGCCTATTAAGGAAAATATCATCTAAGATAATTATTTTGCTTCCACCTGACAGGAAGATTTACACACAGGATGGGATAATTTTAACCTCGGAGCAAATTCAGAAACCTTGAACCCAGACAGTCTTTCTCTATCCCACAATTATTCCGATGCTCCCGAGATACCAAACACTTAGATCCTTACAAGAAAAATGCTAGCACAAGGTGAAGCGAGCTAAAGATATTGTCGATTGAGTTTCCAAAGTAAGTGAAGCTTATTTTTCAATGAAGGTCAGTTGGAATCTAAACATGATTTTGGTTCCTGCTTGTTGGGTGTCATCTCTTCTAAACTGTCAGTGCTTTGGGTGCAGGGCCCCCCTATATTTCTGAGCCCCCTGTGGCACTACCGTTGGCACAGTGAGCAGGCAGGATGCTCTGTGAACGCGTGAATTTTGGGGGAGTCGAGCCGCATTTAGTGTGGTCTGCAGGCGGCCTGAGTCTGGGGTTGCTGCCTGATTCCAGCATTTCTTAGTAACGTGGCCTCAGACCATGACTTTGCCATGAGGCATCTCATCTGAGATATGGGCCTGATGTTATGCTCCTTCCGAGGTTGTTTATGAGGGCTGAGGACGAGTATGTAAGGTGTCTGGCACGTAGCAGACATTCAAAAATGGCGGGTGCTCCCGCTGTTATTGCTTGTGAAGTGGATAGAAAGAGAGGAATGAAGGCTGGCGGGAACCGAGGACCCCGCCATCCTCTGTGCAGTAAGAGGCCCAAAGTTGGTTTTCCATGCATCGCGCTCCCTGACGGCGTGTTCCCAGCATCCCTCTCCCTGACAGGTGTTCTCGGGACAGCTCTTTTGATAGCTTGTTCCCAGATTCGTAGCATGACATGGCCAGCCCCAGGGGGGCACCAGCTTCTTCTTCTGGTACTTTCTAAATGGCAATCGACTCCTCAGTTGAAAGGGTCTTTCCACGCCAGCTTAGCCTCTGCTGTCCCCCCAAATGACAGCAATAGCCACAGTCTTCTAAGAGGGGCTGGCAGGAGGCTGCAGGAGGCTCATCATCCCTTGTGGCAAAGGCGAACAATGACAATGGCAGGACCTACTTGCCTTGGGACAGACAATACTCCAAGCGACCCACAACATCCTTATGGGGTTACCATCCCCATTTTACAGGTGAGAAAACTGAGCTGTGGAATGTTTAAGTAACTCGACCAAGGGGTAGAAGCGGTACTCAAACATGGCAGCTGGAGTTCCAGAAAGTGCTCAGATGAAAAAGCCTATCTCACAAGGTTGCACATTGTATGTATGACTCCATCACAGAACGTTTTTCAAATGACAAAATTATAGAATGAAAAAGAGCTGAATGGCTGCCAGGGGTCAGGGGTCAGGGATGGGGGAGGGAGGGATGTCAGGAGGGAGGGGAGTGTGATTATAGAAGGATCACGGGGGAGGGCTCCCTGTGAGGATGAAACTGAACCACCACATATGATCGAGTTGCACAGAACTAAATAAACAGACACACGACTGGACTGAGCACAAGTAAAAAAATAAAATAAAAAAAATGAAAAATGAAAAGGCCCAGAGTTACCAGGATATAGTAGAAGTACATCTAGGTGGAGGAAGGTAGTAGGGAGGTTATCAAATACAGTTAGGACAGCATCATGAGTGTAAGAGGCTGAAAATGTCCACCCCCAAAGGTGTGTGTGTCCTTATCCCTGGAAACTGAGCATGTTCATTTTACCCCCTAAAAGGGACTTTGCAGATAGGATTAAATTAAGGATTTTGAGATAAGGAGAAGATCCTGGATTATCTGCGGGGGGCGGGGGGAACTCCATATAATCACCGAGTCCTTAGGAGAGGGAGGCTGGAGGGTTGGAGTGAGAAAAGTCACAGAGAGAGATGATAAGACACTAGGCTTCTGGTGCAGGAGACGGAGGACAGAGCCAAGGTCTGCGGACAGCCCGCAGGCGCTGAGAAGGGCCAGGCCGTGCGTTCTCCCCAGAGCTTCCGGAGCGGAGGGGGCAGCTGAACCCACAATTGGACTTTAGACCGGTGAGACTGATTTTGGACTTCTGACCTTTAGAACTGTAAGATAAGAAACTTGTATTGTCTTAATCCACTGAGTTTGCAGTTGTCGTAGGCGCCACAGAAAATCAATACGACGAGGGACGCCGAAAAGACGGCGAACTTCGATTATTTGGAAAATTCCATCTGTGTGGAACGCTGTCTGTTACTGGACATAGGAAGCTATTCGTCTGGTCGGCAGAGACTTTTACTCCTAAAACCGCTCCCATCCCGTCACCAAGCTTGAAGCTGGCACCGCTCATAATCACAGCCTACTGAATCCACGTCAGCCTGTACAAGGCATTGGAAACAATGCTGCATCAGGAGAGCGTACTTTGTTACTGTACCATCTTGCTATGCTTCATGTTTGGAAATAAGTCTACTTAAGCTCACGTTATGCCTGGAGATACTAACAGGTGAGTTCTTTTAGGGGAAAAAAACCCAGTAAGTTAACTATCAAAAGAACATATCAGCTTTGGCCATGTAATTCGGAACGTAAGTTTCTAAGTAAATATTCTAGCTCTATGTTTCCGTGCTGTCTAGGACTGTAACAGACAAAAAAGCCCGTAACAAAGGAACATAAATTAGCTTCCCTCTTGGAGTAACACTTGCTACTGAGGGTCTACTAGGTGCCGAACATTGTATCAGGCACTTTCATCCTCATAGCGGTTCTACACAGAGCTTGTTATTATTCCTAACTCGCCACTGCAGAGACGGGTTCAGAGAGGTGAAGCAACTAGCCTGAGCTCCCACAGCCTGCAAATGAGAGTCAGGACTGAAGCTTACACCGGTATGATTTCTAAGCTCATGTCTTTCCCAATGTACCGCCTGCCTCCGAGAAAAATGCGTAAGGTGACATAGTCGACAAATGCCATAAAAGCTGCCGACAGCTAACGTGAGAGCCCTGTGAAAAGCAGAAGGTTGGGCTAACTCCGAATCCATTATTTTTGCCGTGTGCCTCAGCTCAGTAGGGAAAACACTGTTCCATTCACAGGGCTGTGTGTGCAGGGAAAGTCAGCCACACAGTGACCCTGGGTTGTAGCCCATTTTCTCACTCGCACGTAAAAAGCCTCATAAAATAGGAAGAAAATTACTCGGTATGCATGGAAATAGAGACAAAGCAGTATGGCCACGGCTGTAAACATACAAACCTTGGAACCATGTTGCTCACAACCACCCCACGAAGGTATGTTCTTCCTGGACTCGGCACCATGCTCCATTCTAACGTGTCATTTCGAGCACTAATGATTCTGCTTTTGCTAAAAAGCCGTCCTTGGAACCACCTTTGGACCCACTTTATACACGCAGAACATTTTCACAAGCGAGATCCCTCCTTCCCTGCTCAACAGTGTTTCTTAAATTGTTCGACCACGAATGTGTAAGAAATATGTTTTACTGTGCCGCCAGCTCACAGGTGCACGTGATGAAAGTAAAAGTTCCACGAAACAAGGCATACGCTTGTTACGTGCAACGAGGTCCCATACCTTCTCTTTCTGTCTTGCTCTATTGGCCTAGTGGAGTCTATTCCGCGGTTACAGTTCGCACACGGACTTGGTGACTCACTGATGACCCCATAACTCCCGAGGGAGCTGTGGCTGCAGCTGGAAGGCGCTGGTCTAGTCTAAGAAACAAGGAGAGCCGGGGTCCCTACCTCCGGGGCGATGTAATCTGGGGTCCCACAGAAGGTCCTGGTTGTGACTCCTTCCATCATGTGTTCCTTGCACATCCCAAAGTCAGCAATCTTGATGTGTCCTTCAGAATCCAGCATGACGTTATCTAACTTCAGATCCCTGTGAGGAAGCGGGAGAGTATCAGCATCCTTTCCCCGATGTAACCCGGTCTGCTCTGGAGCGAGTGAGACAGCAGGATGCCTGACGAGCCGCCGTCTCAGCAGGCCCAAGAGAGTGGGGACCGGGAATTAGTCTTATTACTTTTTAACGTCCAGAGCCTAATGTAGTGCCTAGGAGACAGTAGGTACTTAATAGATGCATGTTGAATGAATGACTCAACGGCTGAACTAGCAATTCCCAACGATGGCTGTGCAAGTGAATCACCGGTTTGGCAGGTCCGGGGAGAGCCCAGACATTTGATTTGTTAGTATCCCACACGAGGGGGTCTGACACACAACCAGGTTTGCAAAGATCACAAGTGTTTGACAACACCGGGTCACACTCGTGCCCCTTCTATTCTGCCTAGCACCATATATGTCCTTTTAATTACTCTTCACTTGACACTGGGAAACATTCTTCTTTCTTTGGCTCCAGACATCCACTGCAGCTAACAACTGGAAGAATTTAATTCCATAATTTCCCCCTCGCCCCTCCCTGGTTCCTCACGTTCTTCTCCAGCTGAGCATCTAATAGAAATTCAGCTTCCCCTGCTCCCCGACCTCCCTTCCAAATAAAAGAAAGAGGAAGGAGGTGTTGGTGGAGAGAAAAGCGTGTTTTCTCGTGGCAAGCAGAAACAAGATACATCTTGTGAGGTCCAGAAATCAGAAGGTGGTTCTGATTTGCCCGGAGGCTGCAGACAAAGGTGGGTCCCAGCAGGTTTCTGCTACCTTGGGGGTGATCGACTCTGTGCCTTAAGTCCCCATCCCAGAAGCACATGCCCACAGAGGCCCAGAGGTCCAGCAAAACGCTCAGCTTCACCGATGGTGGTGAAGCCTCGCCACATACCTGTAAATGATTCCTCGTTTATGAAGAAAGAACAATCCAATGGAAATCTCTGCCGCATAGAATCTGGAAAAAAAAAAAAATGCTGGTCAGGTTTCTGGCTTGCTTCTCTGGATTCCTGTTGACTTTGTACCTCCCAAGTTCAGGAGTCCAAGAGGTAACAGAGTGTAAGGCCTGTGAGAGACCTCAGAGGCCAGCATTGCCCCACACATGTTCTCCCGACCTTCTGCTGACCCTTCACCCTGCCCTCTGCTGCTTCCTTTCTCCATCTTCCCCTAGGAATGATACAGCTAATAAACCAACCAGACAGGGTGATTATCTGCCTAGAAACAAGCACTTTTTTGTCTGGGGTGGGCGGACAGGTAATTTACTGCTTAAGAGAAATTGGTAATACGATTTTTCTTGAGAGTGGCTATTAGACTATTCTATGTCAGGACTATGGTAGAGTGGAGAAAATATCCATTTTCCTATTCAGGAACAGAACACATTAGTGTTTGAAAATACAATTATGCCCTGGAAGACAAAGTACAGTGTGTGATGAACCCTTTAGCTGGTTTCCTCACAGCCCCCCCTCCCCCCACCAACCCCGAGCGCAGGGATAAATGGGACACACTGTGATTCATACCTGAGTTTACCCGTTTAAATACTTCGTCATAAAAAGCAGTTACTGCCACTGCTTCAAAACTGTTAATAGGTTAACATCCGAAGTGCAGAACAAATGCTGATGTTATGTTTTAAAATTTGCATTGCATTTGGGAGTCTTTGAAGTCTGAGAAGCCTGTGCGAACATCACACCCGGGAGACTTAAAATAAGCAACGCATCTGCATGAGCAGAGAAAGCTCCCTGATGGGTGATAAGGACCAAATTCTTAACAGAATGGGGGGTTGGCACCTCTGAGGGCCGGTGAGAGAGAGGGAGGTGGTGGGGAGGGAGAGGAGATGGGATTACAAGTGACTTTTCCATTACTTTTCATGCTTTTCTGTATTTTTAAAATAAAACCTTTTGGCGACACAAATACAATGTAAGGGGACTGACGAGACACCTTCATGTCACTTTATAACACGAGGAGGCTTTTCTGCTATTTGTTCTTTACAGCTCTGTCTTATCAAGCTTTATTTGACAGTCTGAGCATCTTAAAGCTTTATGGCTGAGAACACAAGAGAGGGGATAAGCGGAGGCATTTCTGAAAATTGAAAAGGAAAAATGAAAACAGGAAAAATCTGCCTTCGCATTTCGTAAGCTTGCTACCCACGCATTCCCTAGTCTGCCTGCAGTCACTTCCCCAGGACAGACCATCCACACAGGCCCAGAGTTCTTCAGAGTCATCTTTTATAGGACTACCAGCCAGAGTCCTGTTAGCATTTGCGAACTTGGTTCATCAGGGAACATGGCCCCTGCGCATTCCCATTGAGGGACATGAAATAGCTGTTTGTTTAGATTTGCTCCTGTTGAGTTTCCTGTGACTTCCTGGCCCCTGAAAAATGGCTGACTTTCTAGGTCTCCAGACCCGCCCTCCACGTTGGGCGAATCTCCATCTTCCCCCAGAGCCCACGTCTCATCCCTGGGCTGTTGACTCTTGCATCCCGGCCTCCGAGGTGCGTCCCAATGAAAACGTGCAAACCGAGCTCACGATTCTCCTCACAAACCGCCTCCTCTTTGCTGGCTGCCCCTCCCAAACCTACAGTGGGCTGTCCCCTGAAGAGGTTCCTCTCTCTTCACCCCCACAGTCACCGAGTTCCGGTTTTCTTCCTCCAGAATGCTTCTCAAAGACACCCCTCATTGGCTCCAAGATCAAACCCTGACCACGGCTCCATTCTTTCTCCTCGGCATAGACCTTTACCAAGCCCCGTGCACCAGCCACTGCACCGCCCCCAATCCTTCCTCCTCCTCTTGGCCGCTGAGCTCTGTGAAAACTTAACCTGCCCATGTCGAGTCCCTGTGACGCTCCATCCAGCCTTCTGCTCCTCAGCCAGGCCCTCCACAGGCTTATCGCCCCCGTGCTCCCCATTCCCTACCCCTCCACACCTCACTCCATCTCTCACATCGCCTGGCTGGGCATTCTCTGAGGATAGCCTCCCCCGACTCCCCTCTCTCCGGAGGTTTGCATGGTGTCCTGTGCCACCTCTCAAGTTACAGCAGCGCATTACAGCTGTCAAGTGATGTCTCCCGTTTAGGTCAGGCGGTGAGCCCCTCAAGGGCAGGGCGCCCCTCATTCCTTTCACACTCCGAGGTGTCTCGTCGGTCCCCTTTTATTGTGGGTAGCCACAATAAAGGAGACTGACTCAAGAGACGAGGGTGGAATTCGGGGACTAGCGGGTATACCAGCATCTCCAACTTACGAAACATGGAAGAATCCTCTCCCTAGGACATGTTTAGACGGGCCCTGCCGATAAATCTGACCCCGGGGTGGGGGAGCACTGCACCTCGAACTGGGCAGTGCCCCGTTTTCCTATTTCATCCAGCAGAAGTTCCCACTTGGGATATTGTGTGTCTAAAGGGAGGGACTTAAAAAAAAAAATACTCACACTGCTTGGGGTTCCTTAAATTTTCCTACTTGCTGGATGTGGTACATGAGGTCCCCACCGTTGACGTATTCCATGACGAAGTAGAGCCGATCCTGGGGACCAAAGGTCAACACGTCAGTGGTGCCTCTGAGTGGGGGGGCGGCCCCCCTCGCCCTTCACGGACCGTGTCTTGCTTTCTCATTAGTGAAAAACGTGCGCCGCATGGACAGATCTGCTCAGTGGGGCTCTTCGATGTTTTTTTTCCCCCAAGTAAAGAATCAATAGAAAACCCTACTGCATGAAGTAGAAAGCCACGGCGTAAGTCTGAAATACTAGCTCTCCGTCAACATGTCAGCCCCTCTGGCTACGTGTGGCCCCTATTATAGCAACGGCCTCTAACGTTCTTCCCTTTTCTTCCGCAGACATGATACCTTTCTAAGTCAGGGAGGGTGTGAAGAACCCATGTGGGCCACTTATTTAATTTTAACTAGTGTTTCTGTGGCATGTCTCAGAGGCATGCCAGAGTCACGTGGTCATGTGCTAAACGCGATGCTTCTGGAGACAAATCTCTTGAGTTGGGTCAGGCTTGTAAATGATCAACGCTCAATGACATTTACTGTGGGGGAGGGGACTGGAAACGGAGAGGCTAACCAAATGTCCTTCTGCATCCATCAGGCGCCCACATATTGGTTTTGATGTCCTCTGTCACTGTCAGGCTAAGTGCTGGCCCCACGAAGGGCGTGCATCTGAGAACCAAGTAAACCTTCATATTTATGAGGATATTACACTACGACAGGTGGGGAAACGGAGGGAGTTTAACACTGAAATAACTAACGGCTCAGCACACCGAGGCAAGAGCTGACCTCTGCTCTCTTCTAGAAAACACCACCATTTCGCAGAGGTTATTAAACATGCAAGTGCTGCACAGGGAGGAAAAAAAAAACGATGAAGCTGCCAGGAAATGGCTCTGGGAGCCGCGATCTCTGGCTTTCCTGTTATGAACTTTAATTTCATCTTTACTTCTCCGCTTTGTAGCTTTCTGGAGCTTAATCAGTGTAACCAGGGTTACGGGATCTGGGCTGGGATTCAAGACACAGTTCTCTCTTCCAAGCATATCGTCGTCCTCTCCTGGGCGCTACTTAGATGCTGCCGGGAGGGAGCCGTCCCGGCCACCGGCACAAGGCTGACACGCAGTGGCGGGCGCCGGGCTCTGCAGCCCCACTGCCCATCCTGAGACTGTGCGGCTGCCACTACCAGTTCGGAGATTCTAAAATCTGAGAGAATGCAGGGGTGCCTCCCAAGAGATTTTGAGGGGAGACATAAAACAGTCAGTTTCTGGCCAATGGGACGACGAGAATAATAAAAATCACAGTGGTAACAACTACAGATACTGATTATTAAGTCGTATCTTAAAAAGGACAGCCACCGCGAGGCAGAAAGCCTCCCTGGGGTCCCTTCTTGATGTTTACATTCCTTGCAGGCCGCAGGCGAACACCATGCCAGCGCCCGGGCCCCACGAACAACCAGCTGATCAGGGCTTTGGAATTTTTTTTTGTCCTGTTTAGTTAGACCGTACGACAGGGCTCAGCACGTTTTTCCCATAAAGGGCCAGACGGCAAATGTTTCAGGCTTTGTGTGGGTCTTGCAACTACGCAACTCTGCCTTTGCAGCAGGTAAGCAGCTGTGGATGACAGGTAAATGAACGAGCATGTCTGGGTTCCAAGAAGACTATTTACAACCCTGATATTTGGATTTCATCTGATTTTCACATGTCATGAAGTAGTGTTATTTCTTAAACCTTTCTTAGAGCTCATGGGCTGTACCCAACAGGCCAGACTGCCAACCCCTGCTGTGTGCATAAAAAAAAAAGAACATTCTGTTTTACAAAATCGAATCTCCTAACGTCCCAAGGCAATGCTTGGCAGCTGGATTATCGGTCTTAAAATGCCAAGACTGTGAGTTGCCTCATTGTGCTTGTAGCTCTAAGTCTTAGCACATTGCTTGGCATGAAGAAAACCTTTGACATAAACGTTTGCTGAATTCAATGGAATTAATGCCAAATCTCTAAGTAGGGCACATTACAGAGAGGGGACGCTCCAAATTTGCCAGTGGCACAAGACTAAGAGGTTGTCCCCAGGTCACCACTGCTTGGCAGAGAAGAATTTGGGGCGGAGAAGTCCTCTGGTTACGCCTTTCGCCAGCCTTCTCCACAGGAATAAGGCAGACGCAGATGCTGAGAACCCTTGGGTTGGGGGCAGCCCTTGAGAGCACGCCGTGTGGTGTGTCCCTGGGGGTCCTTACCACCGTCTGGAAGCAGGAGTGCAGCTGTGTCAGGAACGGCGGCTTGTCAAGCAAAGCCAGCACTCGCTTCTCTACCATGGTGCATTCCACGTCGTCGTCCTGGATCACCACGTCCTTCTTCAGGATTTTGATAGCGTACAGTTCTTCTGTTCCCTTCCTGTCGGCCAGCATCACCTGAGGGCAGACAAAGGGCAACCGGGAAACTTCGAGGCATTTTTCTGGTGCTGGGGGTGGGGAGGAGCCAGGTCAGGTGACAGCTCAGACAGTACGTGCAATGATGGACATGTGTGATACAAAAATATTTGCCAAGTTCTGCTCTGTGCAGACTATGGAATAGTGCCTGCCAGTCATTGCAAACTAAATCCCTCCAGCACTGTATAATTTCTAAACTGTCAAATCTGGGTACTGTGTAGGCTATTGCCACACGATGGCGCTGTTGCGACCGCTTAAAGGACTTTGCAACATCAACCTTAGCGTTAAGTTTTGAATTATGCATATTTCTCAGGAGCATCCTGCCGGCAACAATGTGACTGATCTTTATAGGCTCCCCACCAGTCAGGAATCCAGGACAATGAAAACGGCAAGGTCGAAGAAATCAGTTCCTGGATCTATTGTGAGATTTGGGGCCAGAGAAGCCACATGTAGACATACAGGCTGAAGAAACCCAGTTCCGTATCTCTTAATTACTACATTCGCTTACCACGAGTCACCACTTAATTTTAGTTGTGAAAATTATTCATTCTGGAATCCTGTCAACATTTTGGAGCGCCCGTTCTGCTCTAAACACTGAAATAGTGACACACAGTGAACCCTCTGTAGCTTTTTGGATATAGTTGCTTTTAATGAAATGAAGCAGGACACATACGGGAAATGAGTAAGGAGAGCAGAGAGACCTAAAGGGCTGCTCTGGAAAGCTCAGGGAGGACGAGATGCTCCCAGCATGCTGTGCAAAAGCCCGGCCACTTCCCTGCACCTCCCTCTTACCTTTCCAAAACTCCCCTTCCCCAGGACCATGAGGAAATTGAAGTCGGTGAGTTTCACCCTGTCAAGGTTGTTGGAAGGTTGTCTCCTGTCTTCTGAAGGACTGATTACTTTGTTACCAGCTGGGCCGAGCTTGGCTTTCTAAACAACAAGCACATGAGTGAAAACAATCAGTCATTTTTTTTTCCCCAGGGAAAAGATTGATAGAAAACGGTTGTAACTAAGCTAGGAGCGGGGAGGTGGGACAGGGTAAGAAAAGGAACCTGAGGATGATGAAATACCTATTCACACTCAGTGGCTATACTTACCCTAAGGGCAGCATTTGCAAAGTACCAAAAAAATAAAAATGCCCTTACCTATCAAGAGGCAACTCTTTATACAGTTAATGAAGAAAGGAGCCAAGGGGCTCTATCAAGGGCAGGCTGAGTCTCTTTCTGCAATATAAAAGGTAACTTCTTGGGAGAAACTGGTGCTTTGTGACAGTTAACATAATAACAGAAATAAACTGTGTGCTGATATTTTCCTTATTTCTAGGTTTTCCAATTTAAGATTAATCTGCATTAAGGAAACTTGTATCCATGCCAAAAACGGGGAAGAGTATCCTCTGGAGAGGAACCGCTTAAAAGGCACGCTGTGGGGATGATTTGTTTCTACTTTAAAAGCCACGGTATGAAAAACAGGGTGTTTTTTAAAGTCGAGAACTGAACTCGTGAAAAGAAATGGTGAGACGCCTGAGACTCTGGTTTCACACAAAACAGGCACAGCCCTTTGGGCCTGAAGAATACCTGGTCAGTGATGTGTCAATTACCAAACGGAGTTTTTATAAATTAGACTCATGCCACGCGAAGGTCCTGGAGAGATGATGCCCTCACCACTCTCCTTGTGGCAGGATAGGGAGGGGGATGTTAGCATCTCACGTCAAAGGCAAAAAGTAAGAGGGCTCAGCCGAAAAAGAAGAGACAAGTGAGATCCCACAGGAACATCTCAACACTAAGCAAAGGAGCCTGGAGGGGGCGGAGAAGCTCCTGCCGGAATTCTGCATTCTGAAATCTGCCTGGCGGTGAGGGATCCAGGTGCTAGACGTGTCAGCTGCTGACTGGCTAGGGTCCTGGGGCCACAGCCCTGA
>JAQQSQ010001047.1:0-13235 GCA_028627145.1 Eidolon dupreanum
CAGGGCTTTTGATTAGGCAATTTCAAAGCACCAGATGACTTTGAGACTCTTAGAAACATCCTGGAAAAGTATGACTAAGTTAGAAAAGTCTAACTCTGTACCATGCAAGACAAGGTAATTCAAAAATTAGGCTATCACAGTTTCCCCTAAGGACCTTTACTTTGGACTTCTATCTATTTGTTTCAATAAATACTTTTAAACATGTCTGCTACCATCATGAGTATCTTATGCATGCTAGCTCATCCTCCTAAGAATGCCATGAGACAGGCATGCTTACTATTGCTACTTTACAGGTGGGGAAACTGAGTCCTAGGGCAGTTAAGGGTGTTGCTGGAAATCAGTAGCAGAGTTAGATAATGAACCCAGGTAGTCTGGTCAGAGTTCATATTCTTTTACAATGAACCATAGTGTCTGGCTTCTTGCAGACTAACTATATACCCTGTGATTAAGGGGGTGAAGAAAAAGGGAGACCCAGAACTGGCTTCGTCTTTGAGTTCAAGCCTTCGGGATTAAAAAGGTCATATCCTGGGCACTTGCATTATTACTTCCAGCTACTTATTTCTTGGGACCAATGCAATGAAATTGTTGCCGGGAGGGCAATGTTGGGATTCTCTACAAGGATCTGAATCCATTGGGGGCCCATCAGTATGGTACACATTGGATGATTCTTGTATATTTTATTGTTTTAAGGGATTTTGATGGGTTCAGGTGGGCCACACATGGACAAAGAGCGCCTATCCCCTTTCCCTCACCCCAGCAAGATGTCATTGCTATTTATTCATCTTAATTCTTGTTGGTCAATCTCTATTCATGGGAAAAAAATTTTAAGTGTTGATTCATTATTTTTCTGATTCAACAGTACACACTATAAAGAACACAAGGCAACATTTTTATTCCTTCAACAGTAACAGAAATCTAACATTAGCATCCAAATCACTCCAGCACCAGAGTTTGCAATCATCAAACTACAAAAACAAAGAATTCATCTTTCATGAACTAGCAGGACTTCTGTGCTGTTAGTGAAATTATGCCTGATTAAAAAGAGGAGAGTTCAAATTGGAATAACCTGCTGAGGATGGAAATTCTGACCTCACTTTGGATTTTATTTTTTGCAGAGAATTCTTATTTGCTTTTGCTTTCCCCAGGCAGCCTGCGAGTTTGAGGAAAGCAAAATATATTATTGATGCTTTGGCCAAAAAAGAAATGTATTCCTCTAAGAGTGTTATTTTACCTTAGCATTTGTAACATTCATCTTCGGCAATCCCCAGGGGCTATCGGTACATTTGCTAGGAGACTATTACAGCTGCCCAATCTTTAATAAAACAACTGGTGGACAATTATCTTATTTAGCACTCCCACCCCCACTCCACTGCCCAGAGACATTGATTTCCTGTGGCTTACAGGCTCAAATGCATCAAACTGGAGAAGATCATGCCTGTGCATAATGCAATCACAGGGAAGTACATGGCTTTTCCTGGAAAGTGCATTGGGAATGACAGCTTCCTTTCATTGGAATGTCTGTTTACTTGTAGAACTAGTTAGGATAAAGGAGAGGCTAGTTCCCTTGGGCCTGTGTTTCAAGGAGGAAGAAAAAGACATAATTGACAAACATTCTGTGGAAATGTTTTCTTCTCTCTCTGCTTGTACGTCTTTTAGGATCTATTTGTTTGTAAATAAAAACCTGTTGTATAAGTGATTTCTTACTATTGTATAAGTGATTTCTTATAGCTGTCAGTTAATTTATTTAAACACGGAAATGCAATGCACTTCAATAGCTGTTGAGGGACCTACAAGGAAAATATTCTCCATTTTTTATCTGTTTAGGATCATCATAATTTCATGACAAGTTCAATCAATTTAGAGGATAAATTATATTCCTGTAAGTTCCAAAAGGGCCCCAAAAGATTCCAATTGGTCATTATCATATTGCAGCATCTACCAAACACTACTCACATATTTCCAGTGGGAAAACAAAATGAGCAGAGTATGAAATGAGTGACTATTAACTGCCTGAGAAAGGTTTTCAACTTGGCACTTTGAAAGTTTTTGCATAATAAATGAATAATAATTATTATAATCAAGTTTCATTTCTTTGAATAAAAGGTTACCAACTTAATTAGTAAAAATTTACTCCAGCCTGCAATCTGTAGAAAATTGTGTACAAATTATACAAGTCTCTGAGCATTTTTATCTGTGTTAGCATATATGTAATTACTTAAAATTGCCTTAATTTTAGTTCTTTATTATCTTGGTTGGGAGAGATTTAACTTCAGAAGCGGTTTCCAGGGACAGAAAATACAAGTCCTCATCAAAAGACAAATAGTAGTATTTTTTTGATAGCATAATTTGGTTTTGACGAATGAACACTTTGGCCATTATCTGAGCCAAAGATATATAAAAAAAGGTGGCACAGGAAATTACTGTTTCTGGAACTCTGCTTGTACCGAGGCTCACTGGCTACTTCCTCTGCTCTCCCTAACATGCCACTTTTGGATTTTAATGGAAAATAGGAAATGAAGAGAAGAAAGGAAAGGTTGTCAGATTCTATAATGGTAATGCCAACATTAGGATATAAAATTATTTTTAATTATCATGGCTTAATTAAGGGAACGAGTTTATAATTTAGTTTGCTGAATTGTGAGCTAAAAAAAAATTTAGGTGGTTGTGGATATTACTGTTTGGTCAAGACATAGTGAGATGATAATTAGGAGAATGGTTTCAAATTCTGTATGTATCGAAATCAGCAAGGGAGCAGTTTGAGTTGGGATATTTTTGGTTCGTGCTGAGAGACCCATCCCACAATAACTTCAACAATAGGCAACACTCTGGGGTCTAATGATTTTCAAGGTGTGATGGGCATTTAGCATCTGGAAGGGTCGGCATTCTGTGTATTTCTCTTGTCCTCTCTGCACATCTCATTTCTCTCTTCATATGGCTTTCTCTCCTTCTCAGATCCCAGGACCCTTCAGCTCTATTCTGTAGACTTGAGACTTTGCCAATCATTCCTCTGGTCATCTGATGGGGTTCATGGAGAAAAAGCCTGCAAGAGGGTATGAACTCCCCTATTCGTAGCCCCTCTCCTGGGGACCTCACCTCTGTCAGTTCCGAGGCTGCCACCCTCCCCCCACTCACCAGTCACCCTGGCTGAACTCTGCTCACCCCTGTCCTGCTGCACTGAGCCCAGGGAAATCAGAAAACTCAGCAAAAATTTAGTCGGAGAGACAGAAATAGGGAGGGCAGGAGAGAGGGAGGGAAGGAGGAAAGGAGAGAGGGAGGGAAGGAGGAAAGGAGAGAGGGAGGGAAGATGGGGGAAAGAGACAGAGAGAACAATATTAATTTCTTTCTTCTAATCTCAGTCCTAAAATTACTGGAGAATGACCTGATTGGCTGTTTTCAGTCAGCTGTTCACTCCAGACGCATCGACGTGGTAGAGGGAAAGTTGACTGCAGGTTACAGAACAGTCGTTTCCATATTAACTGTGTGAGTGGAAAGGAGTGAGATGTGGGCGCAGTATGCAGAAAAGTGGTCCAAAGCTGAGCAGATGCAACAACACGGACTAGTGCAGGAGCTTTAAAACTCTGCTCAAACACTTCCGGTTTCCACTCAGGTGGAAAGAGCTCGCTGCTAAATGTCAATCACTCACACACACACACACACACACACACACACACACACACACACACACAGAGAGAGCAGACAAGAAGTAACTTGAATTCTTGAACTTTGCTTTTCCTACTCATTGGCCTGATAGCAAGACAACCAACAGGCCCAGAATCTGGGAAAGACAGAAGTCTTCAGGGAGAGGTACAATGCGAGCCCAACTTCTCTGGGACCAGAGACAGCAGGACAGTAGTAATCAGAGTTCGACCAGTGCGACCACCAGTGGGTGGAGGGTGGCCGCCCACGCACTGGCAGAGGATGAGGTCCCCAGGGGAGGGGGCTAGAACAGAGGGAGTTCACACTCTCTTGCAAGCTTTTTCGCCTTGAATCTTTCTAGGTGTCCAGAGGAAAGATTGGGAAAGACCTAAGACAGTCTGTAGAATGGGATGGAGGGCTTGGGATCGAGAAGCTCAGAGGCGAACCTGTTCTTCTTTCTTCTTTATGAAACAAATTTTTAATCTGTGGAGAAAGGAATAAGAAAACCGTCAGCCCCAGGGAAGTGGCGAAATTCCACTGCAGATGAGAAATGAGGGGAAAAAAAAAAAAAAGCTGAGTCCCGAGGTTCAGAACCACACCAGGATTGTCCAGCAGTGGGCAATAGACCTGTGACCGCGGTTTTGCCACGCCCACCCGGGCTGTCCAATGGCGGCATCCAGGATGCCAGTGGGGATCTTCACCTTCAGGGTCATAGGTGGTCCTGCCGGAAAAGCCCTGCCCACTAGCATCTGGGTGGGATCAGAGGGTGGTGGAATCTTTCCCCACTACATAACTAATTCTCCACTTCCAACCCAGAATATTTTGTTTGGGCAGGTCTGAAGCAAGCCTGAGGAATCTGAGATTTAAAAAAAAAAAATCTCATGAGGTTTTCAGTGAGAAAATCCAAGGTGTATGGGTGTAACCATTTACTAATTGGCTTTTGTAATCATATTAGCTAATCAGTGTTTCAGGCAAGGATACTTCAGTTCCACCATTGTATGACTGACAATCAGTTATATTGTGAGAGTTTAAGATAAAAAAGAAAATAATTGAGAAACTTGAGAGCAGGACCTGGATTTGTCTCCTACACCAGTTGGAGTTGCCAAAATCAGCAAATAAGAATACAGAATACTGAAGTAAACTTGAATTTTGGATAAACAATGAATAAACTTTTAGTATAGTGTGTCCAAAGCGATAATTGAATATTTATCTGAAATTTAAATTTGGCTGGCTTTCCCATATTTTATTTTGTCAACTCTAACACCAATGTATTTCTTATCGCAGGACCTGGCACATAGTAGTTACTTAATACCTATTAGTACAGTGATTGAATTGAAAGACATTCTTTAACTGAATATTAATAACATTGCAGTTTCTGGTCTGAAATTAAAGAGTCGGTGTTTAGATAGATTGACAATTGGAGAATCCTAAAGTATTTAATCCCCAAGCATTCTTAGCACCAGTCAGGGGCTCAGATTTGTCCATTTCTTTATTCCATACTATCTGTTGAGATCCTTGAGAATCTCTGTCTTCAGGCGCCATGGCCTTCAGAATCAGACTTCAGAGAATCTAATGATTCTAATAAATACCAGTCTTAAAGACATGGATGACAGATAATGCTAAGAATTATGGAATTGAAAAGAAGTCCAGATAATGAAATTATGTTCTTAAAAAGGGATCTTTAAAGACTATTTTATTTTATTCTAACGCTTCATTCTGTCTTCCTCTTTCTCCCTTCTACCTTATCTGAAATTGATGGGTGATGACAATTTTACTTGTGACCTACAGACAACAAAAGGGAGACAGTTGGGCAGATAGGATCTGTATGTGCCCATTGCTCAAATAATTTAGCACAAGGACATTTCAAGGTCTTAGATATTTGATAATATTTTCAGCCTTATAACAAAAGTATAAGACGCTCTTCCTCTCAGATCCTCTAATGAAGAATCTATTGGCAATAGTCTATAGTCACTTAAATACAAGTTCCCAGGTTCAATTTCAATGTACTTTATGGCAGTAAAAACTGCAAACATAATGAGGAGACCTAGAAGAACTTACACTTTTACTTTTAAGTAAAAAACCCAGTGTCATTTATGGTGGTAGACAAATAGACCTAGCTTTGGAAATGATTTTTTATTCCAGAAAGAGTGGCCTGAACGGCTGTTTTTAGTTTGCAAATGAAAAACTCAAGTACTCAAGGGTGAATTTGTAAGTAGACCTTTGCTCTGAATGCAGAAGTCCTGTCAATTCCTTCCGATACCCACCAGTATCTGGCATTTGGAGTTGCTGGTGAAGTGTTCCGCATATTTGAATAGGAGTATGGGGATTCACGGAGCTTAGAGTCATTATATTGATGGACATATGACCTTATTTTTCTAGTCCAAGGCATCAGCAGTCTAAAGATACAAGAGATTTTTGGACCCATGTGCTTCCACCATGTGCTTTAGTGTCTGCCTAAGCAATGGTTGCATACTGCCCCATGCACCTATGTACCTGTTGCCATTCCATCACCAAAACCCACTGGATAAGAGTGGACAGACTTTCTTGGGAATATGAAATAGGGATAGTGAAAGACTAGTAGTGAACTGTGGTATTAAAAAGACACAAAGAATTAAGAGACAAGGAATCTAAAACTACCAGGAATTAAAGCAATGAGTCAGAAGAGGAACTGGATCTTTCCAGAGGAGACTGGACATGAGGCACAGATAAAGCAGGGCCATAATGTTCCAAGGCAGGAAGAGAGGAAGTTCCTATTGCTTACCTGTTTTGTTTTTTGTTTTTCATTCTTTGAGGTTAACCACATCTTCACAATAAATAATTACTTTATTTGAATTTGCTAACGTGAGTTTCTGTTCTTTGCAATTGATGATCCCAAAGCCCTTCTTTTTTCCTGACTCATTTCTGTCCATTTTTTTTTTAATTATCTTACTTTAGAGAGGGTGAGTCTTCCTAAATTGCCCTGACTGAAGATAATTTAAGATTAACTTGAAGTTGAAATTTGTTGGGAATTTTCTTTTTTTCTGAATGGTTTAATCTACTTGATTCAAGTCACTGTCATGAAAATCTGTGAACATATTATGTACCTTCTTAACGTAAGATATTAGTTTTATAGGAAAAACAGCTCCCCTCTTAATAAAAGAAGCTCTCTGTCAATAATGGCTACTAAGTCAGATAGAAAGAATCAGAAAAACACATTATTTCCAATGTTTCTATTATATCATAATACCAAGAAAGTTGTAACTATTGCATTCTTTGCAAACTGCTATTTTCAAAGACTACTACCAGCAATGGGGGCTCATGCAAAATTAAAGCAGACTTATCCAGGTTGTAACTGAAAAATTCTCTTCAGTTCTTTCAGGAAGTAGCCATGGGCTAAATGTTACTTAGAAGCTAGAGCCCACAAATGTGTATTATGTAGTTTTGCCGACTAATTCCCATCTATGAGTATAGGCCCCACTTAGGTGTTTCCTTTGAAGAAGAAAAGGAAACAATTACGCTATAACTCTATTCCTTCTATGTGTTGGAACTTTCCCTGTGTGTTTCTGGGATCTTGTATTAGTCAGCTTGGGCTGTCATAATGAAACACCACAGACAGGGTGGCTCAAACAACAGAAACTGGTTTTCTCACAGTCCTGGAGGCCGGAAGTCTGAGATCGGGGTGCTGGCATGGTTGGGTTCTGGGGAGGACTGTCTTCCTGATATGCACTTGGCCACCTTCTCTCCTCATAAGGGCACTAAACCATTGCATGGACACCACCTTCACGATCTCATCTAACCTTAAGTACATCCAAGGCCTCTTCTCCAAATACCATTGCATTGAGGATTAGGGCTTCAACATATGGATTTCAGGGAGAGACAATCCGGTTCATTGCAGGCCTATGAGAAAATTAATTATGTCTGGGAATACCAAATCATGTTGGAAGAATCCTGGAAACCAGATTTGGTTGCTGTAAGTAACTTATGAAGGTAATTTTCCTTTAGATTTGCAAATATCTCTTCCATCTTCTTTATTTTATTCCCTGTCCTCCCTTGCAAAAAAGGCTTGCCAACATTTCCATTGGATTGTGATTAGTTCTGGTTTTGCTTGGATTCCCTGGTGAGTTAGTGGTTATGGCCTTTAATACTTGCAGTCTGCTGCCGATAAATACCTACATTTTTTTTTTCTCTTGAGAAGTAGTAGTTTTGCTTTTTGTTGTTGCTGTTGTTGTTACTTTGATATATTAAATAAATTCATGTTAAGGTCCTTTAGAAGTTGCACCCATAACAAGAACGTCAAGGCTTTCACAGGAGACTTCAGCTGCAGTTCAAAAGTGCTCCACAGAAGCTGAAAACTATGCTTCTAGTATTTCACTTATTTTTGTTTCTGGAGGTTTGACCCTGCAGTGTCACTACCATTTTCTTTTTGACCACAGTCACCTACAATAACAGCTTGAGGATTTTTTGCTTTTCCTTCTTTTCTTTATTTTCTGGAGAATTACAACTTCCATTTCACGATCATTGGAATTTCTACCCTGGCCCCTTTCCAGGGAGTTTACATTTTCTAAATTTGAATGATTTGGTAGTTATTAAAATTATTAAGACAATCAGTTTCTCAAATTGGTTCAGTATTTTAAAACTTGGATGTACTACTCAGCACTAAAGAGTTCAAGTTGCCAATTTGACTTTCCGGTCATTCATTGATCATAGAGCAAACAGATGCTGATTGAATGCCATCTACATGCTGGGAAATATTTGGGTTCGTGGCTACACCAATGAACGAAACAGCCAGAACTTCATTCTACCTGAGAGAGACAAGCAAGATGCAAATCCGTATGTAATTGTGTCTATGGATAAAACAAAGCCAGGGAAGGGGAGGGAAAGTTACAAAGTGAATTGGATCACAATCCCAAAAGGAGAAAGGAAGCATGAGACCACGTGGCAAAAGAGCATCACAGTGTAAGGAGCCGTGAGTGCGAAGACTCTGAGGATGAAACATGCTTCATATGTTTGAAGAATTGTAAGGAGGCCGGAGCAGCCAAATCAGAGAGTATGAGGGAGGCAGTGGGGACTACAAAGGCCAAGGGAACAAAGGACCTTGTAAGCTCTGTAGGGTTTTGGCTCCAGCCACACTAGTCTTGTGCTGTCACTCAAACCTCATTCGCACCTTTGGGCCCTTGTCTGGAATCTTCTCTGCGAAATGATTCTCTTTGATTTTTCAATGCCTCATTACCTCACTTCTTTCAGGTCTTTCCCCAAATGCCACCTCCTTAGTAAGGTCTTCTCCACCCACCTCCTAGGCACTTTCTTTCCTGCTTCATTCTTATTATCGCTACTATTACTTAGCGTCCATTTATTGCATATGGTCTGTCTTTTCCATCAAATGTAATCTCAACCGGGCAAGCACTTCTACTGTTTTGTTCACAGCTTTTCCCTCAGTGCCTTGAAAATAGTAAGTACTTCCTCATATTTGTTGAATAAATGCTATCATTTAAAAAAAAAAAAAAAAACACCAGAAAAATAGATCAAACACATAAATAGTGACAAGGAAATTCGAGTGAAATATCTAGAAGAAATTCTTTTGAGTTTTGAAATATGTGATAGATATAAGTCGATTATAAAGGAAAGAAAGGATACCACAAATTGGAAAAGGAGCATAAATAAACTTGAAAAATGATACCTTGTCATTTTTCGTCAACACCTTGAAAAATGATGTTTTGTAAGCATGAGCTATTTTGGCTGGTTACTTAACGGACTGGAGAGGATAATCAAAGAGCCCCTCTGGTTTCTAAGCAGACTGCTTAGAAACGAAATGGCGTTTGAAGCAAAATGTTGGAGCATCATGTGTTAGTTAATTGAAGCAGGGAGATAATAAAAGGTAGGAGATTTGGGGGGACATTCCTGAAATAGTTTCAATGAGATCTAACTGTAGACATTTAAAGCTGGATAGAACCTTAGACCTTTTCTAGTCTAAACTTTGATTTTACAGGTGAAGAAACTGGACCCGTTAAGTGATCCTCAGATATTTAAACTGAGATGGTAATTGGAGAAATAGGAAGGATGAGAATGTGTTTAGGGGAAGAAAAGCATGATACTTAGCATTAGCTGGGAGAATACTTTTTATGTACCACCTAGCAAGAACATCTGATATTTAAAATAAGTCCATCACTCAACAGAGTAACATACGTTGGAAACAAAATTATGCCCATTTGCAAGAATTGGTCTTAAGGACCCTGCACCAGAGTCACCCAGAAAATTTGCTTTATGAATAAGCAGTAGAAGTATATCATCTGATTTTATGAGGGCTAATTTACTGATTCTAAGTTCTCTGGTAGAAAGCACAAAATATTGTGATGTACTTAGGGAAATGCAATGTTTGATGTTTGTATTAGGCTAAGAATGACAACCTTCTGTTGGGAGATGAGTCCAGAAAGTTCTAATTCATGAACCTTGGCAGTGCAATTACTGTGTTTCATTTTCAGCACTGCTTCTTTGAGGGTAAGGAAAAAATTAAGAGAAGTGTCCTAGTCAATGAACGTTTTCTCTGATAATAGGTATAAAAACAAATTTATCCTTAGCTATCATCAGTATTGTTCACGATTTCATAGTAACAAAACTTCAGAGTAGTCATACTAAGTGTCCGTAAATCATGCATCAAGGAAGTTCATTTTTTAGTGCAAATTAAAGGGGTCCTACTATTGTTTTTATTGCATGTGAAATTTGGTGATTGGTAGGGTAATCATGCATCCAAGTTTCTCTGGGACGATTCTGCTCTAATAATTAATAGCTCTTAACCGTTCACTCTCAAGTGTCACAGTTTGGATGATGAATTAAACTATCACTGATGCTAGAGAAGAAGCTCCAACTACAATTGTATCTCACCAGTGGACTTGTCCTAACTTTTAGTTACAGGTCATTCACCTCCCCTAGTCTATGTCTCTCCCACATAAGAATCTATAGAACCTTTAGTTATGCAAATCTTTTCCCAATAGAAAAATTAGAAAAGACTCCAGTTAATTAAAAGGATACCTTTTCCTGGTATGAAAATTTTCCAAGAGTGACTAAAAAAGAAAGCAAATGGGAATGGAAAGTCACTGGACTCGACCAGACTGGAAAAAGTAATCTCTATGTTAGTTTTTAACACTTCAGGCTCTTCTTAATAGGCAGGTTGCCAGAACTGTTTAGGTCAGTTATATTGTTCTGGCTCGTAATTTAAGGTATACATCAAGAAACCCTGTAACTTGAAGACAGAAAGACTATGATGTATTATCAGTGGGCAGGGGGTAAACTGTTTCTTCTGAAGATTTTAAAGGAAAAGGTGAATAGCTATTTTCAGTGATCCGATCTGGAAAGGATAATATAAGAAGATTCTTTGAAGTTTTCTTTCAGTTTTATAATTATATGCCACACACTTTCAATGTGGACGAATGTTGAAAAAGCTCTCTCTGGTAGTGACAAATGGCTTTTTTTCAGAGACCCCCTGGACAGAAAATATGGGACCTTCCTCAGACCTCCTATGCTCTAACACCTCTCAGAAAATGTTCCTTCGGTTCATCAGAAATCCATCTTTAGGTCAATTTTATTGTTTACACTTGCCAATGGTAATCAACAGTCTTTCATTGCCTTTCTCATTGAATCCTTGACGTCAAATTATTATTGATTCCTTAGCCTTCTCTTTTCTAGGCTAAATGATAAAATTATTTTATTTTCTCCTATCATTTTCTTTGGTAAGACGAGATGTCCTTTGGACTCCATTTTCTCTTGAGCTGGAAATGATATTAGGTTTACTAATTTGAGATATTTCCTATGTATTTAGTTCGTTGAAGATGTTCAATGCTTGTAATTCATTCTTGGATGAATGAATGTTAATCCCTTACAAGTATTTGTCTTAAGGTAAAACACTGTATGATTTCATACTGCAATTTACATCTTAATAAAATTTTGACTTCCTTTTTCAATGACTACAATACTGGCTCATAGTTTACTCATGGTTAAATTAGGCCACACAGCGTTTTCTCTAATAATTTTTCACCTTGTAACCAAGAAGTCTTCTTCTTTCCTAAATTCAAAGTTTGCCAGTTTAGAGAAGAACACAAGCTTACTATGACTTTATCACCCTTATTAGTAAATTAGTTTTCCATGCACTCAGTGTGGAAAGTTTAATAAACTCAATTTACATCATAGCTTTCATTTATTCTTCTACAAATGACTCGGAGAAGAAGCAAATATTTGTTGAATGAAAAAATGGATGAAATCAATATCTAACAATATGTGAAGTAGCTCCATGGAGAGATATTGTAAGTGGAATGCAGAACTGAATAAGAATGCATTTCTCCAGATTCCACATCCTTTTGGAGAAGAGTAGGGAAGAGAGGAAGGGGAGGAAAAATAAATAATAGCTACTTTTTTTTTCATTCTTGTTGTTTACATAAGTCTCTGAATTCTCCTAATGCTTCCATTTAGCTAAGTATTAGTACCCTCATTTTACAGGAGGGAAAACAGGGGCTCCAGAAGTTTAACTAAGACCCGCCCCCAAACTCTCACTCTGGTCAGCAGTACTCTGTATAATGCTTATGTTCTCCAACTGTATCTTGCTGTCCCCCCTGAAATTGAGAGAGCCCACAGTTGTTATAAAAGCAAAAGCACTTTGCTTTACAACTTGGACAGCGATTAGAACTACAGACAAAGGCCGCTGGGCCAAATTACTGACTGACACAACCAAGCCTTAAATAAAGGATGTGTTTGTTGAGCATGCTAAAGGAAGGAAGGGCACAAATCAAACCAAAAATAGAGTTTCTTTGTTTCGACACATAAACGTTTCTCAATTTCCCACACAAATGGAAGCCAGCTATAATACATGAAGTCCAAAAACTATGTCATTATGGTGCAGAAAAAATATGGATTGAATTTAGAACTTTTTGATATTACAATTGAATATTGATTTTTTTTTTTCCTGGTATAACAGGAAGTGTCAATATCCCGAACAAAATGATGAAAAGAGTTTGTAAATGAAGAACTCGGAAAAGGCTTCCCAAGCAATTTTACTGCTCAGGGTCTTTCTCCTAAGTCCAGCGTGTACAGGGGATGCATCGATATGACTGGACAGAGTAAACCTGGCATCTAACTTCATATATTTTCATCTATATTCATTGATTGTGCCCTCCTCAAATTGGGGTAAAGGTGGAAAAAATTTAGATGACTTTCCGCTGAATAGCAAAAAGTGTGGGGAAGTAAAAATAAACAACAACAAAAATGGATTTACTGGATAAACAGATGATAATCTTTATTTTTCCGTTGGGAAAAGAAGCTCTGATAGGAGTAATTTATTCACTCACCAAATGCAGTGTGTTCTGAGTTAAGGGAAGCAGCACGAGACAAAAATTCTTTCAATATGCAATCATTTCCTACAAGACCTTAAAAGAGAAAAATTAAACAGGATTTTAATTTTAGCTCATAAATAAGTGCTCAAGAGAGGAAGGAATGAATCTGTAAGAGGATGAATATGGAAGTGGGTGAGCCCATGGGGAAATGGACTTTCTCCAGACACTCCCCACTGAGGAGGTAATGTGGGGAGGAGGCCAGAGAATTCAAATGTTAATCAAGCCACAATCAGAGACTGTACT
>JAQQSQ010001048.1:0-13233 GCA_028627145.1 Eidolon dupreanum
TTTGCCAGAGGCGTTTCCAGCACTTGAGAGAAGAGACCGTCACTTACAGAAACTGAAATGCTTAATATTCATGCCCCGTCGTCTGCTACTACCTGCCCCAGGACAGCCTGAGCTAATTTTTAGAGTATCACTAGCAATGCGCTCTGTAAAAATAAGATAAAGAGGGCACATCACCCAGCTGTTTTTTATTCGGCCTCAATAAACTTCCATTAACCTCCTTCAAGTGTCCAACAATTCTCAAGAGGGAAGATAACTTCTCTTACGCTCCTTATCATGAGGAAGACAGGAGCATGAAATGGACGGTTTATCACACTGCGAGCAAAGCTCTATGATTTTACTCAGGAAACTATTTTGAAGGAAAACGAGTATAATTGGTTATGTGGTAGTAATTTTGATGCAAGCATCACTATGGTGACTCCTTTCTACTCTAATTGACGAGGAAGGGCACGTATTGAACATCTAGCACAATTAAAATGCCAGTCATTTGCCTAAGGATTCCGCACATTAAAATATCTCGCTGGTCATTAATCAATCTTAAATTTGGGTCTGATTCTATTAAGTCTCCCTCTAGCCCTGAATGAGCGACATGGACACAAAATACTTCTTAGGCAACAGACATCTATTAAAATACTAGCAATGGAGTGGGCGTGTACACACACACACACATATGTACACACACACACATCACTGCTAAACCAAGGGCCCCCATCGTCTGGTGGTATGGGTAGAACCTTCCTTCGCATTAACAGAGAGAGAGATGCAAAGAAATCAGTAATTTGCAGAACAAAACATGCACCACTATGACATTTTCGTGACTCACACAAAAGACAATACTGTCTGTTTTACATAGGGACACGTATAGGGACATGTGAATAGACATGGCCCATATACTGTTCCCCACTCTGAGAGGCATGCTTCCATCTAAGACATGTAAAAAAGAGGAGTTGAGAGTGATGGTGAAAGAGATTCCACCATCTTCAACTTTCATAAGACAAATATATTTCTGCAAATGTTGTGTATTTTTCCAAACGTTTACAATAACACAAATATCCTAATAGTGGTGTATACAAAGCTGTATTACTTGAGAGAAAGGATGTGAGATATGTGTTTGTGTAATCATGGAAGCCATCTTAGAGGAGGCGCCATTGGAATTTAATCTTAAAGATAAACGGAAATTCTCTGATTGGAAATATGAAGGTGGGGGGCATATTTAGACAAATGCAACAGAGTATGCAAAGACAGAGAGATAGGACAAAATACGGTAGATTCGTATTCTGATATGGTAACAGGGAGAATCAAGGGCAGAGGAGAGGGAATGATGGAAGAAAAGAATGACTGTGTTTATAAGAGGCTTGCCCCAAAGACGAAAGAGTTAGAATCAGGGTTATCAAGTTCTAATTTATGACCCCTTAGATAAACAGAAACATCCGCCTTTAATTTTAATCGAAACTTCGAAAATAAATTAAATATTCCAACTAAAAATAAAAAATAATAATAATTTTAGGATTACACACACGTGCACACAATCTAATGTGATCTGTTTACTGGCTACAGGTTTTCTATTCTATACATCAGGAAAGAAAGAAAAAATGTAGCTCATGTTTAATATCAATCCATTTATACTGCTTTATTTCCATAACCAACAGTGCACTTAAAGCAACACCCAATTAGATTTTTTAAAAGAAGGTAATACTAAAAGTGAGCAAGAAGATACCAGTTTGCCTCATAATCGAATCCTGAAAGATACTTTCTAGAAATGAATTATGGTCTACAGTCATGCTATCCTGGACAAGCCAATCCCATCTGATCTTGGAAGCTAAGCAGGCCTGGTTAGTACTTGGATGGGAGACCACCTAGGAAGACCAGGTGCTGTAGGCATAAAAATTTTTTTTAAATAAGGTATTATAAGCTGATAAGGTCCTTGCAATCTGTGAAGTCAACCAAGGGTTGCCTCATCTAAACAAAACAAAACAAAAACAAAAACAAAAAAACAGAAGTGAATTATGGCAAATTAATTGAATGTTGTTAAAATTTAAACTTTTCTGGGACATTTGCCAAAAACTGAACATTTCTGAGCACAGTTTTGCAAAGCTTCCTTCTCGGCCAGGGCATAGGAGGCGGTGGACTCGTGCTTTGGATTTGTTCTTCCCTAAATGAGCTGTGTTTTCCTTCCTCTCAATCACTGTCGAGACCGGTGCCCTCTGAGATCTTCATTAAAGCATGATGCATTTGGAGCCACATTTTTTATCTGTGGCTGGAACTTAGATGCAGATGTCGTAAAATTTTTCCACTCAGTTTCAGGACCGACATATTTGAAGCTCAAATATATTTGCCAAATATGCTAAGCTCTTTTGAAAATTAGCATTTTTGGAAGTGTGGAGCATTTGGTATTTTTCCCTGGCATTCCAAAACCAGAGGAACTTCAGGTCATAAATCTGGGCAAGCACAGTTCTCTTTGACAACACTGTGGCGTGTTTTCTATGCGCAGCTTTCAATAATTTATAAGCAGCCTCTTCCAACTCTCCTGAGTCGACCTTTGTGGTTCACCAAATTAAATATTTGTTTTCTTTTTAACACTGGATATTTACAAACAAGCAAACAAAAACAGCCAGTTCGCTGAACGGATGAACCAAAAGGAAAGATTTGGCGATGGCGTCTGTCGCGAGGCTGCCCCGCTATCCATGCGAGGGGTGCTCGCAGCCTGGGTGGACACGACTCCTAGAAGGGTCTATGTTAATGGCTCCTCCTGAAACAGGGCTCAACTGTGTGCACAGCTTCTTGCCAACCAAAGCAAACCTGGGGGCAGGGGGATGTGTCTCAGTGTGTCGCGATAACGGCGGAATTGTTACATCAACCACAACCACAGTAGAATGAGGTAAGGCTACGACTTTTTTTTTAAAATAGTGCTCGTTCTTCTTGCCTGCCTAAAAAAGCAAAACCTGATTCTGAGTGAACCATTAAAGTACTTGGGAAAGCATGTCCATTGTAGTGTTGCTTATCTTCGATGACCCTAGCAGGATACAGAGGTTCCAAGTATCATTGGATGAACTGTTATCTTACTTAGGAAGAAGGTCTAAATAAATATTCTTTCTAAGTTATGTTTTGATTCGTAATACGTTAGGACAAAATATATTCATCATGTCAACTCTAAAAATGAGTAAGTCTTCGGTTTCATTTTTTTCCCCCTCTCTAAAGTAGTGAAAACATCTTCAAAAGAAATTCCCACAGAGGGGAAAATAGCTTCTTTTTAAAAAAATTTTTCAGTCCAATGGGAAGATAATTATAATCTGAATTTCAAAAATTCTGGTAGACTTTCAAATGATAGCATTATGGAAAATAACCAAAGTCTAAACAGAATGATAAATGTCATTTAGGATCTTCACATTACAACTTGAACAATCTACTATTCAACATCAGTCTGTAATTAATCACATGGCAAGAATGAACTCTTTACTTGGATCGCTACATATAATTTTCAAAATTAATATTTGGTGGTGAGCAATCTAATGCATTCCAGAAAGGAGAGCTATGTCTTTCCTTTGACTTTCTATCAAAATCCCTATTACAAAGCTAGCAAAACTAGCATTTCATCAGTTAACACTCCAATCATTTTTTCCCTAAATTAATTCATGACATCAAAGGACTTGCTACTCAACTGCAAAGCTATCATCGGCTTTATTGTGATCTTCAGGGCTTGAGACAAATATGGATTTTTTTTCCCCTCATGTTTTATTCTAGCCAAACATGCATACACTACAGTTGAGGGAGAAATTACTTTTCTGTGAAACTCATCGCAATGGAAAGCATAAGAGTAATGACATCATCCTTAGCATATTTTACAGTTTGAGGCGCTAAATTATTAATTCTGTTTGACTATTGTGATAGTTAATTTCATGCATCCACTCGGCTGGTATTTGTACCCAGATATTTATCCAACATTGTCCTAGACGTTTCTGCGAAGGTGGTTTTTATGCGATGTTAACATTTAAATCAGCAGACTCTCAGTGAAGCAGATTGCCTCCGTAGTGTGGGCAGCCCTCATCACATCAGGCGAAGGCGTTCACAGAACCAGGACCCTCGATTCTGCCAGCAGGCAGACTTCAGACTCAAGCCGCAGCACCAACGCATTCCTGGATCTCCAGTCCGCTGGCCTACCCCGTGGACTCTGGATTTGTCTGCTTCCACGACGACATGAGCCAATTCCTTAAAATTACACACACACACACACACACACACACACTATTGATTCTGGTTCTCTGGAGACCCTCACTAATACTGTTATACACCAGACAAATTGATATTCTGGAATTTTTTCTCAATTTCCACTCCAGGTAAAATTTGGAAGCCATGATAATGAAATTTTTATAAGGTTTCCTCAGAGATATGCCATTAAAAAATACATATTTGTAATTAGAAGTGTAACTTTTCAGATTCCATTTGTCTTACGTCAGGTTTGCAAGAGTATGACTTGAATATTTTTCGAGTCAGCAAGAGGGTCACGTAATATTATGGTTCAGAAATTTTAGACATAAACTATTCCAAAAACTGCCATCCTGTTATTTTTAATACATGTGAATCCATCCTAGATATAAGCCTCGTAGATTTTTCACTTTCATCATCAGCTACCTAAAAGAAAAAAGCAGGCGGAGTAGCAAATGGCCACTCTTGCTGCCAGACGATGCTTGTCATCAGTGATTGGGGGAAGGAAGTCTACCCAGCGCACAGTCTCTCCTGGGCCATGAAAAAGGAACTTTGTGCTGATTTTCAGTGTCTACCTCTAGCCACAGTCTATCCTTAGTCAGCGATTGTTGATGTCGCAATTAAATATAAATTATATGACACCCATAACCTTCTGATACTTAGTAAAGCCAGGAGGAAGAGTTAACTCCTGTGGCAGATGGAATAAGATACAGCATGCTTCTCAGCATTCAAAGTTGCTTTTCATGTACAGATTAGAATAGAAAACCTAAATTTTATCTTAACGGAAATAATCGAAAACTTGATTAACAGTGACTACGTGCAGAAGGATAGTTATGATTTGCTAACAAGAAGTCATCATTTGATAGGCAGCCACTGAGTTGATTCAATGGTTTGAGGAGGCCATGAGACTTAGGGTCCATCGACCCTGTTTCGGGGTGTTGGCTTTGTCCTCAGGCTTAACTCTTCATGGTCACAAGATGGCTACCTCAGCTCCAGGCACTGTTTCCAACACAGAAAGCAAGGGGTCTCATTACCAGTCTCTCTGTTATCAAGAAGGAATGTTGTCCCAGAGAAGCCCATGAGAAGATCCCATGGCCCCCAAAAACATTCACCTTCAAAGAGATACAAAATTGCTATGATTATGAGACCACTTATGATTTGTCCACCAAAGCTAAACACTTTGCCATCTGAACAAAACTGGAGTTTTGTTAGCAATTAAAAATAGAAGCATAAACGTCCGATGGGCAGCAGCCCACAGGCCAGCAGTATGTTCCTGAGTCTGGAGACATTTACTGCATCACATATGCATGAGAACGTCATGCATGACTCACAAACGTGTCACACTCCTTGTAGCAGTGGGATGCCAATCAAATGCTTTCTCATTCTATCGTCAGCATATGCCCACTTGCCGTGAAAATTTTGTCAGGGGTTACTTCTTTTGTCTTTATTTGGCGTTTATTATTTTAATCTACATTACGATGTCATTGAGGTTGTACATGTATCTAATACAAAGTTATCCAATTGAGCAAAATCTCTCTAAACCACCCTACACCTTTAATCAGACATGCTTTCTCCATGCCAGGTAAAGAATCATTAGCTTGTCATGTATTCTAACATAATGTGATCTGAGGGTTTTAGATGGGTGACAGCCAAGACGAACAGCAGATGGGCAGGGGAAACTGGTGTGGAGGCCAGTGAGAAAGGGAGGAAGACGCTCCACCAAGGGAGAGGTGTGAGAAATGATGCAATGTTCTCGCTGTCCACATGAGCCTTCGTTCCTGGAAGCATTCAGAGCAAGAAACCAAAGGCGACATGCTCAGGAGGCCAACATGATTGCCAGGTCAGTACTGACCACCCGTGTTCTGCTGATCCCAAGAATATACAAATAATGTACAGGTGCGGGTGTCTACTTCAGCTGATTTACTTTCTGGGATATTAAATGGTATTCATTGTAGCAGCATGCCGAGTTTATAAAACAACAAAGCTGATGAGAATGAAGCTTTATGATCGCCTCCTAATGATACGCCCAGTTATGGTATGCCACCCCCAACTTTCCAGCCAACATGCCATCAAGACAAACATCTGACTCCCCTGGAAGCACAAGGTATTCATAAAAATGTGCAAGAGGCCGAGAGAATTTCTTCTAACTACAGAGAAAATAATACTTCCGTTTCAAACATCATCAGTGACCTACACCCAATTTGTTCTCAGAACTGTCATCTTAGAGGTTGGTGTAACTCACCTCGCTTGGAAATATGGCATCTGAAAACCACAGGAGAAGAATCAGCTGCGTCCAACCCCGCTGCCCACTACGATGCTCTGCCCTCGGAACCTCAGTATGGGTGCTGTTTTCTGGGCCAGTCAAAATTCTGTGCTTCCCATTTTTCTAGATCTGTCCCGTGACTGCAACCTGTCAAAAGACAGCAATACAGTGACTATAGGATACTGAGCATTGCAAATAGGTCCTATCACAGAATCAGTGCGAGCGAGGACAGAAACACCGGCCCCGGTGATTGGAGTTTCAGTGGAAGGACGATAGCACGTCTCCAACTATCTGAAAACGAAAATATCCCACTAAAAATCAGAGCAAAGTGACTCCTAGTCCAGAAGACTCACGCGGAACAAATGCATTCTAGATATAACTTGGGCCAGACGTGTGTGTGCTCATTGGTGTATTCATTCAGCCTCGGATTTGAGAGAGGGAGTCTTCCGTTACACAGACGTGCTGAGCGCAAAGGCCGAACACCAACCCTGACTGTCAGTCACCTAAAAAAACAAAATCCCCAGGGAGAAAAGCCAGCTCTCTCTCCTCATCCTCTGTGCGTTCGTCCGGCTTCGATCAGCAGTGCCGGCAGGTACCTCAAAAAGGTCTGCTGCCCGGACCACTCCTCTGAGTTCAGACTCTGACATCGCGCTGTTCACAGGACATCGTATCTCCAAGACCAAACTTTAGATCTTCCCCTAACCTCATCCTCTCTCAGCGTTTCCTACCTCCACAAATGCCACCAGCTCCCAAAAGGAGCTCACCTGGACACCTAGGAACCAACTACTGCCCTGGTCACATATCCCAGACTTATCAGTCTTATTTATCCACTTTGCCCCTTAACCTCTCTCAAATCTGCCTATTTTCTTCCGTTTCCATCATCACCACAGTAGTCCAGGCTAAGGTCATCTTTCTCCTGTAATACGCAGTCACTTCCTAACTGATCAACAAACATCGCAACCCTGCCTCCAATCTCTGATCTACTCTGCCCAGCATGGCCTGGATGGTCTTCTCAAATTTCAAATCTGGCATCACTACCCCACCCTCACCTCGCCTCCTCGCTACCAAAGGCCCAGTGGGTTTCTGCTGCCCTTAGAATCCAGACAGAACCTCGCCCCGTGGTCCAGGCCACTGGTGCGTCCACCGTAGGCTCCTCCTCTTTCTTGCTCCGTTTACCTGCAAACTGCAATGCTCACCCACCAAGCTCTCGCCTGAGCCGTGTCTCCTCCCCAGAATGCATTGCCACCACCTCACCTGGCTCACTCTCTGCCTGAGCTCAGGTCGCCTAGGAAGCCAGATCTGAGGCAATGATTACAGTGATGCGTGATTTAAGATGCAGTGATGGGGCAGGAGGAAAAGAGCGATGAAGGGAAGGATGCGTGAGAGGCAATGCACAGTGATCATTCGCATCCCGGCCGCAGCGTCGCCAGCTGGGTCCTTCTGTGGGGGTACCCAGGCAGCCGGCTACCAGAGACGTCCCGCAGAGGCTGCCCAGGACTTCACGCCCCCGAGCAGTCCATCGGCGGGAGGGAGGGGAGGGAACGGAACTGCCCAGCTCTCCCCAAGGACTTTTCCCTCATGAGTCGACATTTGTTCCTACAGGGAGTTAATGCACTCATGGATCCAGACTTTGCTATTTGGGAAGCCAGACCCCAACCCGCTGTGTATCACTTTAACCAAGCTCTGAAGAGGCAGCCAAGGGGGCGAGTCAGGCCTTCTTGGGTGAAGACGCTCTCCCTCGGGCAGCAAGGGGGTCCCCTACTTGGACAATATGGTAGAGCATTAAGTCACCGGTGACACATGCCTACGATGTGGCTAGGACTTTTGCAACCATAACAGTAGTACTTACAACCATTTTAGCGACACAGAAATTTTGTTTTTAGACTAAAACTACAGGAAAATCATCTAAAAAACTGCATATAAACCATGTGTCTATTATCCTCCTTGGTTCTGTTAGAAACGTTTTTCCAGGAGCACACATTACTACTATAGTTTTGGAAACTGGAAGAAAGCAGTATCTCAAGAAGAAGGGTCAGTGGGGTCCAAGGTCATCACTCAAGAACGTGTAAGACTCGGAGGGACCAGGAGCACCTTGAGGGCAGCCAGACCCCCAGGTGGGCAGAGGAGGGGTGAAGAAGCTGAGAGGTCCAGGTTATGTCCTGACCAACCAGGTGTGCCAAGGCCTCGGCTTCCCCATCCATAAATTTCACAGAAGACCTTCGTTGGCTTGTGATGAAGAGAGAGTGAGGAAATGTGTTTGAACGCTGACTGGTAAACCCTGATGCTCCCTGTCCTAATCGCGGCAACCCGGGGACCACGTATAAATGTCCTCACGTCACCTTCCGTCTCAGAGCCTACGCTCGTTTTCAAACGCTTCCTTTTTTCCCAAAACTTCTAACTTTATTTGACATTGAAGTCCTAAATAATAGATGTGAAACTTTCCACATCTGTACTGAAAAAAAAAATATGCTACAAAATAAAGTTGAAGAACGCCTCCAGCTATCACTATAGCTGAGCGACATAGACTATTTCAAAATATTCGTATTTCAACGGCGGTTTTCTTTTAGAGTTTTGACTTTTCTGTACTTTCCAAATTTTCTACCATCAACATAAATGTCTTTCAAGAAACATTGATTCTTCCAGTATTTTGAATACAATGATATATCAATTTAAGATATATTTTTAAAGAACAGTGTGCTAAGCTGATAGATAGTATGAAGTGATTCTGGCATTACTATACAAATGTCAAATATATTCAATCATCCTGGGGAACAACTGGTATATCACATTTAAATTATTACACTCACTTTAATCTTACAGTTCCAGCTCTCTTTCAAAGAAAAAAATTTAAATGTGGATGAAATTTCATGCACAAAAAAGGTTGACTGCTATCCCATACATGATCACGAAAAAAAAAAAACACAAAAAAATATATAAAATATATAAAATGTCCCAAAACAGTAAATGACTAAATAGAAATATATCTATAATTGAACATCATAAAGGCATTAGAAAGTAAATTTGTAAAGAATTTTAACTTTTTTTTTCGTGAAAGGGTTGAAACAATGCACAAAGTTGAAACAATGCATATATAGAGAATGGTATGTGAATTCCTGAATTCCCATCACCTCCTTTCAACAATTACCAACACGTTACCAAGCTTATTTCATATATACCGCCATATGCTTCACCCCTCTCAAACATATTTTGAAGAGAAATTTTCACATCATTTCATGCATAATTCTTCAGTATGTGTGCTTCCAAGATAAGGAATTTTAAAATAGCATCATACTGGAAACTGATATAAAATAATATTAAATGTCAACTCTAATTAAAAAAATAAAAATAATTTTAAAAACCCTATCCTCCAAAAGAAAAAAAGAGAATTTTAGTGTAAAGACAGAACAGAATGTCTATGTCTATTTAAAAAATCATCACGATATCATTATTACACTTAAAAATTAATAATTCCTTAACAATATCAAATATCTAGTTAATGTTATATAGACTTTTAACTCTTCCAATAACATAGGGGACACTCACCATACTGTCAAGAGGAAAAGCAGAAAACTCATCTGCATATAGTGCCTTATTCAAATATATTAAACAAACAGGAAAGAGATTATGAGGCAGACGTAGGCATCCTGAAACTTCTTATGCATCATTTCGGCTACCTCCACACTGACTTGTCACGTTCCTGGTTCCCCACCTGGAACCACAACCCGGTGCGTGCTCTGCGTGGGTTATGTGAAAATGGGGTGAGCCCCGCCCGCTTCTCAGTCATCCCCCCACAAATGAGTGTTGCTCTTCTCTGCGGACCACTGCATCTGTAGTTGACAGGGAGTCACATGACCACTGCACCTGCAGTTTACAGGGAAACACATGACCACGGCATCCATAGTTTACGGGGAGTCACGTGATCACTGTGCCTGTAGTTTACAGGAGTCACGTGACCACAGCACCCGTAGTTTACCGGGAGACACGTGCATATATAGGGATTTCCAACATCCTTGTGAAATTTTCTTCCCAAATGCCACAGATCTAGTGCAGCAAAATGTCTAATAAAATTTATTTCTATTGGGAAGATCATACTTTCAAACTTGTTTATTGACTACTTTTTTTTCCTTCTATTTAAAAAACCGGGGTAAACATGCTACCTGTCCCCCCAGGTTGCTGTGAGAATTGGTTTAACTGATGCATGCCAGGCTCCTACACCCCAGGGCCCCTGGAGTACAGCGAGCCCCTTAGAAATGGTGGTAGTCACGGTTTGCACACTGCATTTACTTCTGAGGATAAAAAATAGAAAAAGGAAAAGAATATACAGCACTGATCTTCCACCTAGAAGAAATATACTGAGTACATTTTATTTATTTTCTCTATTTTGCCACGAAACTAAACATTACATCCTACAGTTATCAAACTGTGATCAAATTATAAGTACCTCGTAAATAACCTGATCTTTTACCCCACACTGTGGACTCCCTGTATCGTTTTGAATTTAACTCTCTTAAATCCCCCATGTCCTTCAGCTACTTAAAGTTTCATTGTCTCACGCAGCATCCAAGGAGGAAACTTCTGCTACGTGAAGAATTTTCAAACTTGAATAATAAGGCAGGATGACTACAGCCAATTTGACAAGAGTTATGAGAATCCTGAGCCACAACATAAACCTCTGTGTCGCTTGCTAATGATAATTTTCGATGAAGATATTCTAAGGATTTATACTGACATGCAACTAGCTCTAACGAACTGTATTAATGAATGTAAAGCGAAGAGAGGTAACTTGATTTTGAGTTTAGATCTTTTAAAAATCCACAGTTACCACGGAAGTGGGAAATCAAAGCTTGTGCCCCAGCTTTTCCGGTCCGGCGTGGATTTCCCTTGAGCTGCACTTCCCCCGGGGCCAATGACTCAACGGTGAGCATGGAGGACGCTGCGACCGATTAAACAGCCTGGGCTGGGATCATGAAGCACCTGGTGTAACCTGTTCGGTACAACCCAGAAGATGCTGGTGGTTTGTAAATGCAGCTCTCTGAAACAGCGCAGAATAAGTATATCCTTAACAATGCTTGTAAAGAGAAGAAAAAAAAATTCTATTCTGCTGTCCTTAGAAAGTATATGTGTCGTAGATGACTTTGTGTGTGTGTGTGTGTGTGTATAAAACGCCCAAAGAAATAAGTGCCTGAATGAACAATGAAGCATTTTAAGAAACAAGGCTCAGTTTTGTGGATTCTTCTCGAATGACGGAACGGATGTTCTCTCAAGCTTCTCTAGCCACCTGCCTATGCCGAGTTTACCTGACACTTTCGACAGAGAAAGCTTGTAGTAGCCCAAATTAATTTCCCCAGCTCATCTAGGGAAGGAAACCCAGCAGCTCCCACATACCAGGTGAACACAGAAGTTCTCCCTCCTAATGTCATGTCGCAGCCAATGAGAGACAGGGTCATCCTTCCTGTCCTCAAGGCTGCTTGTGAGGAGTGTGTGTGTGCACGCAAGCATGTGTGTGTGTGTGTGTGTGCGCGCACGCTACTCTACAAGCTACAGTATCTCCTTTGTTTTCTTATTCCTAATTTCCTCTTGTAATCACCATCGTCTCATATACTAGATTTCATACTACAAGTCTGAAAGTTTTAAGTTTCTCTTCAAAAGACACAGTCAAGACTGTTCAGGGATTTAAAGAACACTAAAATCTTTCACAAAGGGGAAAAATCATAAGAGTTATTATGATTTTCCACTGATCTTGCATTTATTCTACATAGTGGTTATTTCAAAAATTCTGGAATTGGCTTCTTGATGGTTTCTAGGCTTATCGGGAAGTCCAAAAAAAGAAAAAGAGCCCAAAAAAATCCTGTCCACTCATTAAAGAAGAGCTGTAAACACTAAGCCTCATTAACGTAATTACCATAAAGTGCACTTAATGAATGACTTAAATGAAAAAGAATAATTACACAATTAGAAAATAAGAAACAGATTGCATGCAAATTCTTTTCTGGTCCTTCCTCCACATTCCAGGGCTAGACTGAACCTATGTCTAAACCCTATTGATTTTTCCTCCCTTGAGGCAAAATACAATGATACATCATGAACCCAGGGAGCAGAGCCTCACACCAGAAATCATTGCTTCTAAAAGGTTTTCAGGCGCAGGATGACAAGCCACAGGGGGTGCAGTAAAATCCAGAACACCAGAGTATAAGGGACCCAGATTCAACCATCTTCTCTGACTAGAGAGAAGGGGATCCTTGCAAAGCAACGATTGATTCATTTCTATGCAGAATCTCATTTCATTAACGGCCTGTGGGCTCACGCGCATGCTTTTGAGCTCAGTATCACGTGCACACACCACACGAGGCCCATAAAAATTTCCAGCCTTCTCCAAATAATAAAAAATTTAAAGAAACACATCAAAACCAAAGATGGTCAAGGGAAACAAATGAGTTGTTATAACTAGGCAGCACTTACTTTAATCATTCCACCCGGAAATTTTCCATAAACCAAAAGTAGGTTAAACCCTAAGGTGAAATCCACATTTCTCCCAAACTGATGATGCACAGGTGTGGACACAGCCTGAAGGAGAGTCAGATGGGTGCAGCCGCCCCTCAAGTTCCACATCACCCCACGCTGGCTCCCCAGAAACTCCCAGCTGCCCTGGGCAAAAGATCTTCCCCAAGAAAATATGAACCAAGCAATTAGAATTAGAAGACAGTGAATTTCCCTCCGTTCTTATTGCAATTTGAGTGTAAATGATCAAATCGTGTATGTAAAGTGCTCAT
>JAQQSQ010000104.1:0-12495 GCA_028627145.1 Eidolon dupreanum
TTCATCTACCACACAGTTACTTCAGGTTTCTGTATGTGTTTGCTAAAGATTTGGATTACACTGGTAGTACTCCACCTTCTCTGTTGGAAGGTGCTTTGCATTCCATAAAATGAAGTCTACACCATACAAACAATTTAGTTTAATTTATCATCTATCAATTCATGAAGTCGATTCACTGAGATTGCCTTCCTTCTACTGTCGTGGAGGGGAGGGAACTGTTGGCCAAATCATGGTCAGATGTTTACAATGGCATTTATCTTTTAATTCTGTTTAGATTTCCTTTTGCCATGTAAGGCATGGCAAAAGACATGTCGAATACACTTTTTTTTTTTTCATTATAATATCTCAGTTTCATGTTCTGCTTAGGGAAAGACTTCCTCATACCAAGAATGATTTCATACCCTATTTTACATTCTTCTATGTATTTTTTCTGACAATGGAATATCACCAAATATATGCTATACAGGCAATCATCCCTCTGTACAGTTTACCCATGCATGAATTTAAGTTATCATTATTTAGTTAAATAATCCCAGCACCCAACAATACAGTATGATTCAAATTTCAGTGGTCATATATTAACTGCAGGAAATTGCATAAAGTACAAACTTTGCAGCTAGTTCTTCAGTCTACAAATCAACAAATAAATAACATGTGCATCATGATCAGCAAACAGCCAGGTCACTCCTTTTGAAGTCTGTCAGTCCTTGGTCACCACTGTGCATGTTATTCAGGTCACACACAGACAGCAAAACATGTCACTGTGCTGCCTCTTTGCCTCCTAGTGAATATTCACATGACATTTCACAAAACTGGATATTCAAAACTGAAAAGAAAAAAAGAGAGGCAACAAAGATAAAAGTGCAGCAAGGAAAAAAAGTGATTGTGCTGGAAGTGGAATTCTAACAGAATGTAAATTTAGTTGTAGAAGAAACGGCTGACTGTGAGAATGTTGAATTCTCAGACATAGAGACCAAAATGCAGCCATAGGAACTAGCAAAGGCAAAATCAATATAACTGAGGAAAGTGGTTGGAACAAAAGGATGAAGATGCCCCAGAGTAAGTGACATCAACAAAAACTTTACATTAAAGAAACTCAGACATATTTTGCAACACTGAAAGCATGAAGGATACAACGTTGATCCTTGATACAAACAGTGTGGAGCATGGGAATTTGCCAATGTACAGAAAAGATTCTTCCTCCTTATTTTGTAAGCTATATCATAAGGAGAGGGCAAGCACTATGCAAAGTATTCTCAATAAGCTTTTCTTTTCCCCTTTAAGAAAGACTTTAGTTTTTAGAGCAATTTTAGGTTCACAGCAAAACTGAGCAGAAAGTACAGAGCACTCCCATATACTTCCTGTCCCTCCACACACACCAAGACCAGACTCCCTATCAAATTCCAGTACCAGACTGGCATATTTGTTACTAAAGATGAACCGACATTAGTTACTATCACTCAGAGCCAATAGTTCTTAAGGTTCACTCTTGGGGTACACATTCAATGGATTTCAACAAATTGTATAATGACATGCATCTTCCGCTACAGTATTATACAGAGTAGCTTCACTGTCCTAAAATTCCTCTTTGTTCTGCCTATTCACCCCCTTACCCCAAATCCCTGGCAACCATCAATCTTTTTACTCTCTCCATACTTTTGCTTATTCCAGAATGTTATGTAGTCTTTTCAAATTGTTTTCTTTCACTTCGCAATATGCATTTAAGGTTCTTCCATGTCTTTCAAGACTCGATAGCTCATTTCGTCTTAACACTGAATAATATTCCAGTGTCCAGATGTACCATACTTTATCGATTTACCTACTGAAAGATACCTCAGTTGTTAACAAGTTGGCAATTAAAGCTGCTATAAACCATGTGGAGATTTTTATGTGGACAAAAATTTTCAACTCTTTTGAGTAAATACCAAGAAGCACATGGTCAGGTCTTGTGGGAAGAGTATGTTTAGTTTTATAAGAAGCATCTAGACTCTCTTACAAAGTGGCCTTACCATTTTGCATTCATATCACAGATGAATGAGAGTTTGAGCTGCTCCACATTCTCATCAACATCTGGTGTTGTCACTGTTCTGGATTCTGGCATTTCTACTGGTGTGCAGCAATCTTGCTATAATGTATTAATTCCAGGAGGTTTTTGTTGTTGCTACTGTTGTTGTTGTTGATTCTTTCAGATTTTCTACATAGACAATCATTTCATAAGCTAAGAAAGATAATTTTATTTTCTCTTTTCCAATATGTACACCTTTCCTTTTCATGTCTGATTGCAGTAACTAGAATTTCCAGGACATTATTGAAAGGGAGTGTTGGAAGAGGATGGCCTTGCCTTGTTCTTTATCTTAGCAGGAAAGGTTCTATCTTCTCAGCATTAAGCACAGTGTTAGGGTAATGTCGGCCACATAGAATGAATTAGAAAGTGTTCCCTCTGCTTCTATCCTCTGAAAGAGATTGTAGAGAATTGTTATACTCGCTTAAATGGTAGATTTCACCAGTGAACACATCTGGGCCTAGTGCTTTGTGTTTTGAAAAGTTATTGATTCAATTTTTTAAATAGCTATAGGTTTACTGAGTGTGTCTATGTCTTTTTGAGTGTTTTCACAGACTGTGTTTTCAAGAAATAGGTCCTTTTTATCTAGGTTTTCAATTTTGTGGGCACAGAGTGGTTCATAGTTTTTCTTTATTATCCTTTTAATGTCTATAGAATATGGAGTTATACCCTTTTTTTTCATTTCTAATATTAGTAAATTCTCTGCTCTCTGTTTCTCTCCCTGTCTCTGTCTGTCTGTCTGTCTCTCATTAGTTAGGTTAACTAGGCCTTTTATATTTTATTGATACTTTTGAAGAGTCAGCTTTTGGTTTTGCTGATTTTTTCTATTAATTTCCTATTTTGAATTTCTTTGATTTTTGCTCTTTTACTATTTCATTTTTTGCTCACCTGGTATTGATTTTGACCTTCTTTTTCCAGTTTCTTAAGGTAGAAGCTTAGACAATTGATTTTGGATCTTTCTTCTTTTCTATTGCATGTATTCAATGCTATAAATGCCTTCTAGTGCTGCTTTTGCTGCACCCCACAAGTTTTGATATGTTCTCATTCAAACTTAGTTCAAGGTATTTTTAAATTTCTCTTGAGATTATTTTTCCTTTGACCCATGTATTATTTAGAATATGCTGTTTTGTCTCCAACTATTTGGAGATTTTCTAGCTTTCTTTTTTTATTGATTTGTAGTTTAGTTCCACTGTGGTATGAGAAGTGACATTATATGATTTCTGTTGTTTTACATTTGTGAAGGTGTGTCTTACGGTCCAGAATATGGTCTACCTTGGTGTATATTCCATGTGAGCTTGAGACGTCTATTCTGCTGCTGTTGAATGAAGGAGTCTGTAGATGTTTATGTCAGTTTAATTGATAATGTTATTGAATTTGGCTATGTCCTTTCTGATTTTCTGCCTCTTGGACCTATCTATTTTTAACACAGGGTTGTCAAAATCTCCAACTACGATAGTGGCTTCCTCTTTTCCCCTTTGATGTTTTATCAACTTTTTGTTTCATGTATTTCAGTGCTTTGCTTTTAGGCATATACACATTAAGAACCATTATATCTTCCTAGCGAATTGACCCTTTTATCATTCTGTAATGTTCCTCTTTGTGTCAACAATTTCCCTTGCTCTAAAGTCAGTTCTGTCTGAAATCAATATAGCTACTCAAACTTTCTGTTGAGTAATGCTAGCATAGAATATCTTTCTTCATTCCTTTACTATAATCAGTATGTGTCTTTATATTTAAAGTATGTTTCTTATAGTTGGTTCTTGATTTTTGATCCTCTCTGACAATCTCTGACTTAATTGTATTCAGACCATTGAAATTTAAAGTGTATTGATATAGTGGGATCAATACCCACCATATTTGTTACTGTTTTGTATATGTTGCCATTGTTCTTTGTTTCTATTTTGTCTTCCACTCTTTTTATGCCATTTGTAGTTTTAATCAAGCATTTTATATGATTCTAACTTATTCTCCCTTGAAAATTCAAACATGGTGTACTACGTGAGATTAACTGCAGCAAATAGGTCCTTAGTTATGTAGTATTATGGTGTAGGGAAAGTGGAAGCATTCTATGGTCCTTGATTATGTCTCAGCTTTGTAGTGAGCTTCAGAAGTGCCTCTGACTGTTTTCTGGTAGATGCTGCAGTTGGGTGTTTCCCTTCTCCCAGGTCAGTTAAGCTCTGACAAAACCCCAATAGGTTGGCCTGTAGTAAAACACTTTTTCTTGAGGGCAGGCCTTGCCAAGCCACCCTGCTCCCTACTCACGCCAGAACCCCAAAGGGATTTTTCTCTGATCCTCACATTGACAACCTGGTGTAGTGCCAAGAAATAAAATTCACAGAACTATGGGTGCCTCCTGGAATTTTTATCTCAAGGACTTTTACACAAGGAGCCTCCAGAGATTGGTCAATGACAGTTCAAGTTTTCCTACCTGTGTACTGGTTGCTGCAGAGATTTCTGCTCTTGGACTTCTACTCCAGTGAATTGTTCTTCTCCGTATCTGCCTGTCTGCCTTTCCAACTTTGGGGACAGTGATTTGCCCCGTGACCTCACTCCTCTGATTAATCTAAGGAGCATTGTTGATTTTGCAGTTCGTTTGGCTTTTACTTGTTAGGATGAGGGATGATTTCCAAGCTGGACTGGCAACTGGAAGTCTAACAAGATTTTTGCAATGAAACAGAACATATTAATTCTCAATGCCGCTACTGTTTTAGACTGTAATGTATTAATTAAATACCAACAGAAAGAGAGCCTCTAAGCTTTTGTCTGAAAATTTTTATGGTCATGAACAGTTAGATTTTCTCCACTGAGCACTAAGATTTTTGCACAATTCAGTCTGCCTGGTAATTTTTGCAGTTCCACAGTGAGGATACCCTGTACTTTTCTTACTCTGTATTTTATTTCCCATATATATAAGGGTTCCGCTTCTGGGTCAATAATATACTAATGTACTGCTACACCCTATTAGATTTTTAAAAACTACTGAAACTTTGAAGTATATTTTATATTGGATATGAACATTTACCTGCTCATTCCAATGGTTATTCTACTTTTAGAAATCTTTATGGTAATAAATCATACTTGATCATAATGACTTATTTTTCAATAAGTTGATGGAATCATTTGCTAATATTAATTAGAACTAATGTCTTAAAAGAAATGTGCCTTTGGTTACTTTTTTGGTATATTTTTCATATCTGATTTTTTGGTGAGGGCTCTTCTAGCTTTTTTAATAAATTGGAAAGCACCTGATGTTCTTCCAAAGTATAGATCTTTGATTAAATTTTCTAATTTCATAAGGCGATTTATATTTTCTACTCAAAACATGAGTCAATTTTATCCCCTATCATTTATTCAGTAATCATCCATTTTAACTAGTCTTCCAAATTTGTTGATAAAAAGTCAGCATTGATTCTTTTGTAATCACAACGGAATTGTATTTGCCAAATATTGTTTATTTTAATGATCTTCTTAAAGAATAAGTTTTTGGTTTTATTTGTCAAGTTTGCAGTTCTTCTTCTTTATTTTGGCTTTTTTTCTTTACTAATTTTATTCTACTCTTTTGGACTTACCTTGTTCTTTTTCTATGTCCAATGTCCAATTCCTGATGCTTTTAGAGCCATTTTCAACAACTCAGCCAGCTCTGCCAGCTGTGTCATGGTTACTTCATCATATGACATTAAATCTTAGTCTTGCACACTGGGCGAAAACTCAGCAGCCTTATTTTGCTGTTAAAATTGTTCTGTGGTCTTAGACTCTCTTCTTCTTCTTCTTCTTCTTCTTCTTCTTCTTCTTCTTCTTCTTCTTCTTCTGAATTAGTACTATAAGAAAAAATTCTAGTGGGACTTCATGCTGCTTAAAAGGCTTGCCTATCCTCTAGTTTCACAATAAAAAAATATATTTCCACTCTCTTTTGGTGTTGATCAAAAACTTAACACGACTCCTTTGCATTCTATTTATATTCAGAAAAATAAGCTAGTCTTCTTTCACACAGGCTCACTGAAATGTCATATTTTTAAACTATGTATAATCTTAAACAGTGGTCCTTTCAAACACTGAATGGTCCCCTTTTCTTTCTAGGTGTCCATAGCTTTTATTCCTACAACATCTTTTATACATACTTTTGTTTTTGACCCATTTATGGCAAAAACCCTTCCTTCCTCCCACTTCTAGGTATGCACTGAAAGGAAACATAATCATTATTTGAATAGATAACTACACTTCCATGTTCATTGCAGCATTATTCAAAATAGCCAAGGTCTGGAAAAAAACCTAAGATGAACGGATAAAGAAAACATGATCGATCAATGGATCAATCCATCTATCTAATGTATATATGTATAATGAAACATTATTTAACCTTAAAAAAAAAACAAGAAATTCTATCATTTATAATAACATGGATGAAACTAGAGGGCGTTATGCTAAGTGAAATAAGCCTGACAGAGAAAGATAACTAGTGGATGGCATCATTTATATGTGGACTCTAAAAAAGTTAAATAAATAAACTCTTCCTCACCAAGACATTTTCCTCAGCAATATCTAGCAGCCTCTACCAAGAGTCACATCATTTTTTATTGTTTGGAATAGAGCACATCCCCATGGTGATTTATCTAGATTACAGTTTACTATTGTTTTTTTTTTCTCTTTTTGTATTCATTTCTTCCACTTCTGGCACCAGATCTTCATTTTTCCTTCAGAGAAGTTCCTGTGATTCAGGTAGGTTGCCTGTCCCCTCCTTACCCCCAGGATTCAGACTTAGCTAATCACAGAATTTTATATATATTACACATGTCTTAGGTACTTACTTCTCTAATTACATCATTTTTTCCTCCAAATTTCAGTCAGCTTACTTTTTTTTACTGACTTTACGAACACTTTCTCATATTTGACTAATGTAATGTTAAACTAATATATTGTGTGCTTAATTTCAGCTATTACTTCTTTAACTCTAGAATTTTCCTGTGATAGCTTTTATATATACCTTTGCCTAAATTGTATATGTTGTCCTTTATTTTCTTGAATACATTAATCATAGTTTTTAAGTAATAGCTTCACTGAGATAGAATTTACTTTCCATACAGCTTAGAGTATACTATTTAATCTATCATCACAATCAATGTTAGAACATTTTCATTCATGCCCCCAAAGTAAAACCTCTTAGAAGTCACTCACTCCCCATTTTCCTTGACCCTAGGCAACCGGTAATATACTTTCTGTCTCTATAAATTTGGCTATTCTGGACATTTCATACCAATGGCATCATATGATATGTGGGGTTTTGTGACTGGCTTATTTTCTTAGCATGTTTTCAAGTTTCATCCATGTTGTAGCATGCATCACCACTTCATTTCTGACTAATATTCCATGGTATGGAATACTTATCGATTTAGCAGGTAAGGGACATTTGTTTTGCTTCCACTTTTTGGCTATCATGAGTAATGCTTTTGTGATTATATTGTGTACAAGTTTTCATGTGTAGGTCTAGCTATTTTTTTAATTAATAGACTTTTTGAATAGTTTTGGGTTTACAGAAAAATCAAGCAGAATGTGCAGAGTTCTCACACACTTCCTCACCTCTCTGCCCAGTTTCCTCTACTATTGACATCTTACAGTAGCACAATACCTTTGTAATAGTTAATGAACCAATATTGATACGTTATTATTAACTAAAGTCCATAGTTTACTGTAAAGTTCACTCTTTGCTTTGTACATTATATAGTTTTTGACAAAGTTATAATGGCATGTCCACAACTACAGTATCCTACTCAGTAGCTTCACTGCCTTAAAAGTCCCCTGTGCTCCACCTATTAATCCCTTCCTCTCTGCAACCTTTGGCAACAACCGATCTTTTTACTGTTTCCGTAGTTTTGCCTTTTTCTGTATTTCATATAGATGAAATCAGAAATATGTAGCCTTCGGAGACTGGCTTTTTTTCACTTAGCAATATGCATCTAAGCTTTCTCCACGTCTTCTCATGGTCTGATAGCTTTTTCTTTTTATCGCTGAATGCTATTCCTTTCATAGTTTACTTATCCATTCACCCACTGAAAAATATCTTGTTGTTTCCACATTTCGGCAATTATGCAATAAGCTGCTATAAACATTCATGTGCTTGTGTTTATGTGGACATAACTCCTCAAGTCCTTTGGGTAAATACTAAGGAGTGTGTTAAGAGATTGTATGTTTAGTTGTGTAAGAAACTGACAAATATCTTTCCAAGTGGCTATACCATTTTGCATTTCCAGTAGCAGTATAAGAGAGTTTCTGTTGTTCTGCATCCTCACCGGTGAGCTTTGGTAGAGTAGTCACCCCTTTCCACAGGGGATATATTCCAAGATCCCCAGTGGATGCCTGCAACCAAGGAGAGTGCCAGAGCCTATACATACTCTGTTATTTTCCTAAACACACATACTGTGATAAAGTTTAATTTATAAATTAGACACATTAAAGAGTAACAAAAATAATTACTAATAAAGTGGAATAATTATAACAATATACAGTCATTGTTATGTGAATGTGGTATCTGTGTCTGTCTATTACCCAGTCTGTATCACTCTGATAAGTGAGATGGATACTCAGTGACTAGTGTGGGTACGAAAGTAGTGTGGTTAGGCTTGATAAGGGGATGAGTCATGTACTGGACATGACAGAGAGATGGCACAAGATTTCATCATGCTATAATGTGCAAATTAAAACTTGTGAACTGTTTATTTCTGAAATTTTCCATTTAGTATTTTGGGGTGGGACATAGTCGACCATGGTTGACTGCAAGCAACTGAAACCACAGAGCAAAACATTGGGTTAATGGGGAGTTCTGGATTTCAGTGTTGGATTTCAGCCATTCGAATAGGTTTGTAGTGGAATCTCATTATTTTATTTATGTTTTAATTTATAATTCCCTTATGACATATGATGTATAGCATCTTTACATATGCTTATTTGACATCTGTACATTTTCATTGTTAATCATAGTTGTTTGTTTTTAACCAATGCCTGATAACTCTGAAATCTCCTCCTCTATCTGTTTATATTGTCTTTTTTCCCCACAGCTTTTGATCATTTACTCTTTATCCCAGTATGTTGAGATATTATTTTTTATTATTGAATATAAGGCTTTATTCTAGAAATCTATAGAAATACTTTTACATTCTGGATGTTATCTTTCTCTTGAGAAGATTCACTTTTGTTTATGGCAGACAGCTATTATAGAGATTCATAACAGTAGTGCATTTTCAGTTTGAGCTGATTCAAAGTTGGCCTGCAGTCTTTGCAAAGGCTGGTCTATTTCTGGTTTGTCCTTCCTCTAAGGATACCATCCTTTTGGACTGCCATTTGTAAGTCTGGCTTCACCTTGTTTCCAAGTTCCCTTTTACCTGTTGGGCTTTGAACTTAATTTTTACCCTGGGCTGAGAGAATACCTCAGGATACTCTTAGCTTATCAGCCTCTTAGTTGTTGCTTTTTGCTTGAGCCCTTGCCACTTGGATTCTGTGCTTCCAGCCTTTTCAACTCCTTGGCTTCTGAGCTTCTAGGCTGTAAGTTTTGAACCAGCAAATGCCCCAAGAAGAAAAGCTGTGCTGAATATCAAGCTTGCATCTGTTTCCCTTCTCTCAAGAACTTGGCCCACATGTCTTTACTTCTTTCAAACATTCTGATGCCTTCAAACAGATGTTTCCTTACTTAGTCCAGCTATCGTAATATCACTCGGCCCTCACCTGTGCTTATATTATTATTGAACTATCATCACAATTTTCCTTGGTAACAAAATTTGTTTATTTCAAAAGTTACTTTTTATTTTCTATGTTATCTTAGTTTCTATAGGGGCATTTTTACTTGATTGTTCAATTTAGTTCCTGTGTTACCAGCAGGAAATAGGTAAGGTGTTATAGGGGAAGCTAAGTATCGGGGGAAAATCTCGGATGAGCGATGTCTTGTTCTTTTCATTTATCCTTTCCTTGTTTGCTCTGGCAGCCTAAGTCTGCCTTTTTTGATTCGATTCAATGACTCAAATAAGGAACTCACCACGTCAAAGACCCAACTTTACTCTTACAAACATCTGCAGGTCAGGAACAGCTGGATGATGGACACTATGCCCAGGTTTTTTGTGTGGGAAGATTTTGCAGCATTTCTCAAAGACCTGTAATTTGCCTCCTGCCAACACTGCTCAGGTCATTAAGATTCTCTAAGATTCTTTAGGCATAACCTCTCTACCTGAGAACAAGATGAGCTCGTCTGTCTTTCCTGAGCTCATTTGTGGAATGGTGACCCTCAGTTTTTCTTTTTCCTCCTCCAATCATATTTGTACATAAATTCCAAAGGACCTTTCTCCCTTTCTCTCTATCTACATTATTAAATATTAATAATAGATTTGCTTATTCCTTTCTTAATTTTAATGGAATATTGGAAGATCAAATCATTAAGTATGAGCCCCATTGAGCTAAACTCATACAACACCTCTCACTGGGCCTAATCTTATGTTATCCACTTGGCTTTCTTATGATATCTTCTGTGTTTCTAAATTCGTATGATTTAGCTAATTTCTGATCATGTGACAATAAGAAAGCAGTCAAATTAGTACTCCAGAAGTACGGCTTAGACCTATAGACCAGAACCAAGGACTAAAAAGCCAGTTAACCAATAAGTTTCATTTGTGCTGTACGTTTATCAAGTGCTGAATGGGAATAAGGAGGAAGGCTATGAGAGAAAAGCACTTTAATTTACTATTGCAGATCCTTACACTGAAATGCAAAAGAAAATGACATTGATTCTGATTCAAGTCATTATAATTTGCTATATAGTGTAAAAATAAAAACATAGAAGGAAAACAAACATGAAATGGTGGAAACAGTGGATAATTAGCAGATCAGGAGCACAGATCAGACTTGCTATGAGATTTCATTAAAGAGAATTCTAACAGGCACTGGCTTCTTCTGAGAACACTTCTTAGAAGAAGTAGGATTTGAGCTGAGTCTTGAACAGATATGTAGGAAGGAGAACACAGGTCCTTGAAGGCAGGGCATAGGCACATTTTCAGGAATGAACACATAGAGGTTCTGAAATAGGGAGCAGACTGGCTGAACAGAGAAGTGGCACATGTTGTGAAATAGTGTCAGTGAGGCTGGCTGAGTTAGTGAAATAAAATAGAATTAGATTGAAGAGGAAGTGGGTGGAAAGACAGCCAGAAAACTAGAAAGCCCCTGAAAATATAGATAGGTGTAGAAATGTTAAGAAATCAGTGGTACTCTGACACTACATTAATGTCTAGTTTTAAACTATCAGGGAGACACACAAAAAGAATAAACTATGGATACAGTTGATATGTGCCAAAATGCCAGACAGACAAGAATATGCACTGTGGTTTCCATATATGTGATATATGGTAACAGAGGTCAGTGTAGGGGTTACCTCTAAGGAGTATAGAGTGGGAAGAAATAACAGAAACAATTTAGGGTGCTAGAATGTTTTATATCTGGATCTAGTGTGGGTAGAAGGAGGATCTGAAGAAGAATTGTGAACTTGGAGTGCTTGGGATGAAAAGAGTAAGGCAATAAATATGCATGTTTTTCATTGCTTCTTAACTTTTGGGGGGATTTTATTAAATGCAATCAAACTCAGGATTCTTCTGGGATGGCCGCTATTGCATGTGACCATGCAAGGGAAACAAGGGGATAGTAAAAATCAGTGAAGGCAAGTGAAGGGTGTCCTGAGAACATCTTTCCTGGAGATGCTACTCAGGCCATGTAAGTTTCCGAGATTGCTGACCAATCCCTCCTCTCCCTCTTTAATCTGGAGGAGAGGGACTGTTGGCCACCACATGCTTAAAGTCCTGGTGCACATAGTATTCTTTGTGAAGACTCCCTTGGATTTATTTACTATCTTGCCCTGAAGGATCCAGCTGTGCCCTACTAACACCCTGAAGATCAACAGGGAGCATCTCCTAGCTGGAGGTCCAGTGTTGGATCCCTTATCCCTAGGTATGATGAGATAGTGGGGGTTGCCTGACTTCAGGCCTCCTGGGAAAAGTGGGAGGAGAATGGAAATGCCCTCAGACTCCTCATGAAAGCAGGACAGCTCACCTGCCTCACCTCTTCATCCCTGTGGGCCCTTGGTAGTCCAGCATCAAGTAAGGGACACAGCAGGGTCCAAACCCAGCCGGGAGGTGTCCAAGCCCTGGGGACCCCTCAGCCTCTGTGATGCCCTCCGGTTGGCCTGAGTGACGTCATGGCACCATCTCTCAGGCTGAGTTCTGTTGTCTGTCCATGTATATGTAAAAATCAAACAAACCACAGAAAAAAATTGAAGAAACTCAATGCAATGTCTATTTGGGATACGATAATAAAGGGTAATGTTACAAATTGCTAAGATTTCTTTCCTTTTCCTAATATGTAAATAAAAGAAATATAATTGGTTTCATTACATTTTAAACAGGAGTATT
>JAQQSQ010000104.1:12995-28010 GCA_028627145.1 Eidolon dupreanum
TTTAAAATCACATTTCAATCTGTAGAGTACTGTAATTATCCTACACTATTCATAGAGCTTTGGAAAAACTTATACTGCACAATGATCACACATTAATAGTGTTTTGGGGCAATGAAAGCCAAAATTGGGGGCCATGTTTATGGGAAATCAGGAAGACAGAGGACAGCAAATTCAGGAGATAAAATAGTGCATGGTAATTAAAACTCAAGTTGAGATGAAGGAATTTAGAAAGTAAAATGATGGGGAAAAAGAAAGCCCTTTATTTGACTCTCATCTCCTTTCTAGAAGACCTTAGAAATATTATGGAGTTCACAGAATTTGGGGATAGGATAAAAACTTGAGTTATTTGATATTAAAAAATTAAACCGATGGGGTGGGTGACCTGGGAACAACTGAATCACTCCTGTTTTTTGGTCTTCATTTGCTACTCCTATATGGATTTTAAGATACAAAACTCCTGAATTGCATCTGGGAGAGCAATGATAACTCGAAAGAAACATATGGTGAATAAACTAAATTGTGAAAATTTATTTTCTGTAGTAAGATGTTGGATTCTTTTTTTTGAGAAGACAGATGAAAAAAATAACACTAATCTTTTATCTTTACTTATGTGATCACTTTAGTATTTCTAAGATAACTTTAATATTATTTACTAATTACCAGTTTTCTAATCTCCACTCAAGATTTAGGTATTGTGTCTACGGCCATGCCGCCCTGCACAAGCCCAATCCTGTCTGATCTCAGAAGCTAAGCAGGATCAGGCCTGGCTAGTACTTGGATGGAAGACCACCTAGGAAGACCAGGTGCTGTAGGCATAAAAAATAAAAAATAAGGGATTGTAAGCTGACAAAGTCCTTGCAATCTTTGAGGTCAACCGAGGGTTGCCTCACCTAAAAAAAAAAAAAAAAAGATATATGTATCATGCAATTTAACATAACTAGTTTGCTAGCTTGTTTGTTTTTTACATATTCAGCATTGTTAAATCCTTGACTCAATATCAACATGTTTTTCACTTAACAAGTTCTGTTTATATAAAATAGTGAATCTTGGATGAGTTTTATTTTTGCTTTTCTTTTACTTATGGTCTGTTTTGATAGAATTGTTTGTCTCATTGAAAAAAGGTGGAAGTCAATATAAAAAAAAATCTGTGCTATTCGGGAACCTTTGTGGACATTGAAGAGGTGCACCCACTTTGTTACGTATTTTATCACTATCTGAGTTGGCCAATAGTGTGTTAAACCTGGTCACTAATGTTTTATGTGGGAAGCTTCAAAATACCAATAAAATCATTTTCGATTTCAGAAAAAATCTTTTAGAAATGATAAAATATCACTGTAGAAATAAACTTTCTAATTAGGGTTCTTTTCTTCAGATTATTTGCTAAAAAGTTAATAAAATATTAGAAAAATTAGGAAGACCGATTTTGTTAAGGATGGTGAAGCTGTAGAAGCAATTTAGTGGACAACTTTTTAATTAGTAACTTAAACAGTACATACATATTGAAATTTCTTTCAAAAAAAGGGGAACCAAGTCAGGTGTGTTACATGCACAAAACAGAGTCATCCTTTGTAGTTTTCCTTTTTTTGTGTGTTATATGGAAGGCAATAAAAGAAGTTATAAAAGAGAGTATAATTCTACTGAAGTTGTCACATCGGGAAGACAAACAGTAAGCTGTGGGATCTGCCTGTGCCTGTGTCCTTGGAAGAAGATGTTTCAAAGTAAGTGTGAAAGCTTGCATTTTCCAGGCTCTATCAGAAAATGGTCCTCTTAGTTAAGGATCTGAAGGAAGTCCCTGATTATATCCTGAATTTGTTTAATGTAAACTTTCCTTTTGCTATTGTTGCTTGGGATTAGGTTTAGTATGAACGTGATCAGGGAGCACTACAGTTAAGGGGTGATGAGTGTCAAAAGTAAATAGTGTTTTGTTTCCAAAGCCCTTTATTTTGTCAATTTCCAATCTTTACTGAACCTCATTTACAATGCCTTCCTGGGCTTAATGTGCATGTGGGCACACGTGCATGTGCACGCGCGCGCGCACGTGCACACACACACACACACACACACACACACACACACACACAGTATCTCCTTTTTGTATTTTATGAGATAACTGTGTAACCACATTGTAAGCACACACAAATTTCCTTTCTTTAATATAAACCCAAGTCCCCAACTTCCTGACTTTCCATAATGGCTGATTTTTTCCCTATGTAAACTGTGCTCCCACAACACCCTGGGGGCCAGGCTACTGAGAGCATTAGCTTGTCTGTGCCTCCAGGACTTGCACCTCCCAGAAATACATCCTTACTTTCTTTGCTGCAAACCTGCACATATCTTTCCTTTGACTTTCACGAATGCAGATGGACCCTGTTAGTTCCAGTAACAAATGTTGAAAGCCAACTTATGGAATAAAACCTACCTTTAGACTTTGCAAGCACATTCAGGTAGGTGGTCCCTGGTTTTAGCCTAAGAGTGTCAGGACTGAGAAGGAAATACTTGCTGAATCCATCAAAAGGAAATAATATTGTTTCAATAATTTGCTTCTTTATGTAAACACACAAACACACATATATACATGCACATGTGCATGTGAGACTGGTGGGCTTCCTGGGGGCAAAGATGATCTATGCTCCAAGCTTCGTTAATAAGTCTCTACCCAAAAGGAGAATAGGGCACTCTGGTAGGTACAGGAACTCATGAGTCACTAGGCGGCCCCCTAACCAACATGAGCGGGCTTTACAGAACGAGCGGGCAGCTGTTTGGGGATGGAGTCTCTGTAAATGTCCATTATGTCCAGATGGTCTAATGTGTCATTTTAGCATGTTATTTCTTTACTGATTTTCTGTTTGGATGATCTGTCCATATCCAACATTGGGGTATTTAGGTTCCCTACTACGGTAGTATTTTGGTCTGTTTCTCCCTTTAGTTCTGTTACTAATTGCTTTACATATTTTGGGGCTCCCTGATTGGAAGCATATATATTAACAAGTGTTATGTCTTCTTGGTGCATGATTCCCTTTATCATTATGAAGTGTCCCTCAGTATCTTTCTTTATCTTTTTTATTTCGAAGTCTATTTTGTCTGATATTAATACCGCTATTCCTGCTTTTCTCTGAATGCCATTTGCTTGAAATATCATTTTCGACCCTTTTACTTTAATTCTATATTTGTCTTTGGAGCTGAGATGTGTCTCCTGGAGGCAGCATACAGTTTTTTTTTTAAAATACATTCTGCAACTCTATGCCTTTTTATTGGTTCAGTCCATTTACATTTAGAGTGATTATTGAAATATGAGGTCTTCTTATAGCCATTTTATCTTATAAAAACTTTTTTTAAATTAAGGACTCTGTACATAAATTTGGTGTTATCTGCTTTGGTTGCCTGGGGTTTGTTTTTAAATTTTGAGAGCTTTTTGTTTAAAAATAAGTTTTTCATCTTATTTTTTTCACCTCCTTTGCCCATTTCTCCCACCTCTCTACTCCCCATCTCCTACCTCTGGCAACCACAGATCTGTTCTCTGTATCTATGAGTTTGGTTTATTGATAGGTTCATTGATTACTTTCACATATAAGAGAGCTCATATGGTATTTTGTCTTTCTCTATCTAACTTATTTCACTTAGCATAATGCCCTCTAGGTTTATTCATGTTACAAATGGCAAGGGCTCATTTTTTTGTGGCTGAGTAATATTCCATTGTATATACATACCATATCTTCTTTATCCATTCATCTCTCAACTTAAGTTGCTTCCATATATTGGCTATTATAAATAATGATGACATGAATATAGGGCTACATATATCTTTTCAAACTAGTATTTTGGATTTCTTTGGATAAATACCCAGAAGTGGAATTGCCGGGTCATATGGTAGTTCTATTTTTAATTTTTGAGGAACCATCATACTGTTTTTCATAATGGCTGCATCAAATTTACAATCTCACCAACAGTGCACAAGATTTTATTTTTTTCCACATTCTTGCCGACACTTATTGTTTGTTGACTTATTGATAATAGCCATTCTGACAGGTATGATGTGCTATCTCATTGTGGTTTTGATTTACATTTCTCTGATGATTAGCGATGTTGAACATATATCATGTGTTTGTTGGCCATCTGTATGCCCTCTTTGGAGAAATATCTATTTAAGTCCTCTGCCTATATTTTAATTGGATTGTTTGTTTTGTTTCATTTTTGGTGTTGAGCTGTATGAGTTCTTCATATATTTTAGATATTAACCCCTTATTGGATATTTCATTTGAAAACATATTCTCCCATTCAGTAGGTCCTTTTTGTTTTGTTGATGGTTTCCTTTGCAGTGCAAGAGCACTTTAGTTTGATGTAGTCCCATTTGTCTACTCCTTCTGTGTCAGTGCAGAGTTCTATGTGCGAACAGTGATGGCCTATGATTGTTATATACCCATTTGCAGGCCCCTGCTGCACATGGTCACCATGTTCTTTCAGGTCTATTCTCTGCTGGCTGTGATTGTATGTGTGTGGGCATTTCTTGGTACCTGAGCCCACACAGGATGCATGCTGAGGTTGATGTTCTGTGATGCCAACACTATCAACCATTACATGTGTCAGATCTTACACATCCTGGAGCTCTTCTGCATCAGCATCACATCAATGAACTGGTAGTTCTCATTGCTATGAGCTCTGGTGTTAGTGTCTCCAGGCTCATCATCATTGTCTCTTACACTTTCATTCTCTCCAGCATCCCACACATTCATTCCACTGACGGAAGATCCAAAGCTTTCAGCACTTGTAGCTCACATATAATGGCTGTTTCTGTTCTCTTTGAGTCAGAGACTGTCATATACCTTTATCCTTTTCCTGTTTTGTCCATGGACAAGAGTCAAGTGTCTATTGTGTTCTCTACCATTATTGTGCTTATGCTCAATTCACTAATTTATAGCTTCAGGAACAAGGAATTTAAGGTTGCTCTGGGAAAAAAAAAAGCATTACATTACTTAATAGGGTTATATTACATTACTTATGGGAAGAAGTTAATGCAAATGCTGGTTTGTCACATAGTATTGGGGGTCTCATGGTTGTGAAATTTACTTTCCTCGTTTCCTTCCTTCTTCTTGTTCTTCCTCCCTCTCTTTCTTCCCTCCCAGTGTTTTCCTCTTACAATTTAGAAGAAATATTCACACCTTTTTGAAGTAGTTTATAGCTGATAAAGCTGTTCTGGTTATGGAAAAAATTCCTTCATAGAAACTTTAGATACTAGAGTTCACATTTCAACTTCAGACCTATATTTAACTATCTAATATCTTTGTTTGAATATTCCATAGGCACCTAAACTTAACATGTGAAAATTAACCTATCAGAGTTATATCTCCAAGCCTACCAAACTCTTTTCTCTTCCTGTGACCTCTGTTAATCATGAATGGTACCATCCTCTAACTGTTAAAACCGCAAACTTCTGTTTTTCTTGATTTCTCTCTCTTTATTTGTCCTCCACACACAATTTGTCATGTGCTGAAAATTCTTGTTCTCCCCCTGGCACCATCATTTCTCATCTGGACACCAGCCTCCTAACTGGCCTCTCCCTCTCTTATCTTTCCCCCTTAAAAATCTGTTCTCCACACTACAACCAAAGTGCTCCGTCCATGCTTCCAGTAAAATCATGTGTACCTTGGTTTACTCTGTTCACTGCGATTGCCTTCAAGATAAAACCAAAGCTCCACAGTACACTGAACAAGAATCTTAATATTTTGACTCTGTTCACTTTTCCACCCTGATCTTCTGTCACTACAACCCCCTCCTCTATGCCTTCTTCCCAGCACTGTGCTGAATTTATACTAAATTTCCTCAATTTAGTAAGTTTCTATTCCTTTGCAGACGTTTCCACAAGCTCTTCCTACAGCCTGGAAAACCCTAATGTACCCTCTTCCTTTGCCTTGCTCAGCCTATCTCTCCTTCAGGAATAGCTTGTCCAGAACCTCTGGAAGTCTTTCCAGGACAGAAATTCAAGGGAAGATGACCTTCAGATATATGCTCACAGTATTCAGTGCCTACCCTACTGTGGTACAGATCCCATTGTATTGAAATTTCTTTACCCCTTAAATGTATTCTCTGATTCTATTTATTTAATTATTTTTTAAAAAAACTTTAAGAAATTCATATGCAGGAAAAATTTTTAGTTCAATGCAAGGGATTATGTTGTATAAGAAAGAAATATATTTATCCAACTTGGATTTTCAAAAATGATAAGAGAATAACTTGAGAATTTATAGAGTATATAAGGGGTTTCTCTTGCTTTATTTTGCCTATCTTTCCTTGAAAATACATTTGCTTATTGAACAATGAGGCTTTCTCCATGTGTACATTCTATTTACTTTTCTTTTTCTAGCATACTTTTATTACCTGTTTCTAAACCTATTTGTTTTCTGTTAATGCTTCAGATGTCAGCTGAAGGAAAATTCCCATTCAACCCATCGTGCAAAGTTTAGATATTCTTTTTTTAAAAATATATTTCTCAGAGTGTAGCAGCCAGGGTTCTGACACGAGTAATAAGAGCAATTTTCACCACCTGCTTTTGTAATTACCTGATTATTTATTTTCCCCTGTGATGAAAGGCACCTGTGTATCTTATTCTTTATTATACTTTCAGTAGAGTATCTGGCACTCAGCAAAGGATCACTAAGTATTTGTGGAATAATTGTTTGCTGTAGGAATTTACATTTTAAGTTATAAACAGGAAGTATTTTAGAAGAAAAAGAGCCACTCAGAGAATTACCTCTTCTCTCTCCTATAATAATTTTTGTAATTTTCTTTCACAGCACTTTCCTTTTTCATCCTCCCTTAAAGCCCAATGATGGGAAATAAAGATTTATTTAATTTTGTCTAGATTGTTGTGTGTATTCAGGAGGCAGGGGAGGAAAGTAGGAGTTGAGCAGACTCCTAGAAGCAAAGTAGGAATTTCAGCTCCGTCATTTGCTGATTATATCACTCTGAAAAAGTTATTTACATTTCAAGATATCAGTTCCTCATCTCTAAAATTAAAAAAAAAATACTATCTACTTAAAAGGATTTTTGTGAAGATTGTTAACCATTTGTTTGGGATTCAAGATTTGCCACTTCATAGCAGTGTTAGTTTATTTTCACCTCAGATTAATAATTCGCAAAATAAGAGGTTTGGCTGGATAATGTCGTGTTCCATTCATTTAAAAATTTTTGTGACAACTGTGTGTCAGTTTATTGATTTACACACTAATAGGGTTGAGCTGATTAATGATTCACAACTTGAATATGTGTCAAAATCATTCAAGTAACATTTGAAATTATCTTCTGGTTTTATCTCAGACCTACTCAATCAGAATACATGTGTGAGCGGGGCTCAGGAATATGCACTTTTAAAATTCTTTTCAAGTGATTACAATACTGTTGTTTGTTTAACTGGTGATTTGAAACTTTTCATTTTTAACATTTTGTGATTCTGAAACCCTCTCTTGACAGGGGAATATGTAAGTACTTATTAATTTTACTAAGAGGGAGATTTTATGATGTCAGAAAAGTTGATTAAACACATCAGGAAGGAAAGAGAGGTCAGTAATGTTCAGCACTGTAGAGAGGTCAAGTGAGGCAGGCACCGGATTATGTGCTTTGTCCTGGGAACCTGCAAACTTAGCAAGAGAAGTTTCTGAACATGGTAGAAGCAGAAACCTAATTGCAATTGATAAAGGAGTGAAAGAGAAGGAGGAAGTAGAAAATTATGCATAGTTTACTCATTTCAAATGTATTCGAATAATAGCCATATCAGTGGAAAAACATAGAAAGCCTATAAATAATCTCATGTACATGTGAGTATTTAAAACACATTAAAGGTAGTATTTCAGCCAGTAAGGCAGAAATACTTTAACAACTACTAGTAAAACAATGTATTTGTTATTTAGAAAAATAAAGCTAGATATTTACGTTAACCACAAACCAAAATAAATTCCATGTATATTAAAGAATTAAATATGAATTTTTTAATTATAAAAGAACCAAAGAATATATATGTGAATATTTATCTAATATCAGGGTGAAGGCAGAAGAAACCATACAAAAAAATCTTTTCTTTAACCAGTCATGAAAACTTCTGTAAATATAACAATAACAAATAAAAGGTATCAACTTTTGCCTCCTGCTGTATAGTGAACTAGATATTGTGGTAGGCCCAATTACTACAAACTAACTAGATTCTGCATAAAATATAATATGTATTGCTTGGTTATGCAAACAGAATATATGGAGAATCCCCAAGGAAACAAAAAGAAAGGCAGGAAGGAAGAAAAGAAGGGAGGAAGGAAGACAAACTTTAAAAAATAAGTTACTGAGATGGGAGGAATAATCTGTGAATATACACACAGGGGATTACATGAGAGTATGGAATGGTATTATTCAATTAGGCCAGCAACTAAGTCAGGGACATAAATCTGGTTCTCCTAAATTAAACCTGGGAAACTAGAAGGAGCGAGGAGCAGTTCTAGAGTGGTAATACTCCTGTTTTTTTTGAAACTAACAAATGTAAGTATTCATTGAAGGGAAGCATCATTAGCATACTCAATTTCAACTCCTAGGTTTTCCAAAGCCTAATATAAACTAAATATAATTTTATAATTAAAAATCATTAAATTCACGATGGGGAGAAAAAAGAGAACAGCCTCTAGAGAGTCATCAAAAACAATGAATGAAAGACATAAACCCTCATAGATTTTAGATATTTGAACTTTAGATATGTAATTACAAATAATGATATGTGAGATAATAAAAAACTAGCAGAGTCATAGAAATAAGCAAGCAAAAAGAGATTATGCAAAAATTTAAAAGAGAGCTTTTAGAAATATAATTGCTACAATAACAATAAACTCAATTCAGTTTAGACACAGATTTGAAGAAGGATCTGAGGAAATTACTTAAAGTGCAGCACAGAAATGTTAGAAGATGCAAAAGGCTAAAGATTATAGAACACAAAACAAGCAAGTGTCATAAATGTCTAATTGGAGTCCTAGAAGGAAAAGTAGAAAATAGAATAGAAATAATTTGAAGGGGTGAATGTTGAGTATTTTCATCGGTAAGAAGACCGATGAAGGTATGAATCTGCAGACACAGGATAGTTAGGCTGGGCAAAGTTAATAAGAGGAAGGTAAAAATGAGAAGTCCAAAATCAAAGGCGAGTGGGACAAAGCACGCAGGGATACAGGAAGCACAACATATAGGAAGGAGGACAAATAAAAAGAAACCCATTCCCAGACACAATATGATAGTGCGAAAAAAAAATAAATAAAATAATCTAACTGGATAAAGAGACAAGACGAATCGCCTTGAAAGGAAGGACAAACCGATGAGGACCTCTAACAACAGTAAACTGGAAGACAGTGAAAGCAGCAAATCCATCTATTCACCCATATGACAAATATTTATTACTATTTCTTACAGTGTTCCAGGCACTAAAAATATACTAAGAAGTAATATAAACTAAAATCCCTACCTGCATGAAATTTACCATGAATAAAATAAGTCAATTATATTGTATAATAGAAGATGGTTAAAATGAAAAAATAGAGAAGAGTATAGGGAATTCTGGGAATGAATCTTTAAATTACATGGTTAGAGAAATTTCACTAAGTGTTATTTGAGTGAAAATTTGTAGATGGTGAGAATTTAAGCCAAGTAGCTATCTGGAGAAGAATATTTTACAAAGAGGAGTCGGCTTGTGCAAACGTCCTGAGGTGGGAAGGTACTTAAGCAACTGAGGAACAACAAAAAGAATGCATCTTTCCTAATAGCAAAAATCTGTAAATATAACAGATGCTCACCAGCAGGAGATAGTCCTATATATTGTGGCATATTTATACACTAGAATATTATTCAGCAGTAAAAATTAATGAGCTACAGAAACGTGCAACAAGATGTGTGAATTTTAAAACGATATTGATTGAAAAAGCAAGTGCAGAGGATATTATAAAATAACGATAGTGATGATGATGAGTATGGCAACAAATGCTTATATAGCCCTTACTATATGTCAGGCATCACATTAACTTATTTACTTCTCACAACTTATATATGTGGTAGGTACCATTATTATCTTCTTTTAACAAGTGAGAAAAGGATGGAACAGAGAGCTGCACTAACATGCATGATTAGAAAACTAGGAAGATATGCCCTCAGATTTGAATCTGTTCTGTATTACTTTGCCACCTTGACAATTTTATAAAGCATGAAAGAAAATACACTTCCATGGCTTAAACACATGAAACATAAAACTATTAAAAATATAAGGATATTTTAAACACAAAATTTTGCGTAGTGGTGACCACCTCTGGACAAAGCAGAGGGATAAGAGAGGGTAAAAGAATGCAACATTTATTAGTATTTGATAAGATTTTAGTTCTTTGTATTGATTTTAGTCTCAAGAGTTTTATTTCATTACTATATAACTTATATTTATCTTATGTATAGGCATTTAAAATGTCTAATATTAAAAAATAATAAAACAGGTTTAAACTTAGAATAATATTGCTAAACATGAGCCAACAATAAACATTCTTTAAAAGTCTTACAAATCAGTAAGAAAGAGATCAATGGTCTCGGTATATTAATAGGCAATTCATCAAGAATAGGCAATTGTTTAAGACGAAAATACAAATGACTAACAAATATATGAAAAACGTTCAATCCTAGTACTAACAAAAAAATGTGAGTTAAAACAACACTGAGATACCATTTTCTTCTATCAAGTTGGCAAAGATCTGAAAAATAATTGCATCCAGTGTCAGCTGAGATTATAAAAGCCATTCTTGTACCCTGGTGGTAGGAATAAACCATAATTTATTTGGATGACAGTTGCACTTTTAAAAATCTAAGCACGTTATTCCCTTTGACACCGCAATTGAATATCAGGACTCTCCACCAAGGAGATAACCAGAGATGCACACAGAGAGTCACTTACCAGACATAGGGGGACTCGGTAGAATGTCACCCTAAAAGCACTGTAAGTGTGTTGCCCGGACTGGGGTCCTGAACTTCATTTGTGTAGGACTTCCAATGCCCAGAAACACAAAGCACAACTGTGTGCTCATGAAATTCACTTCAAATCAACTGATGATTTTTGTTTATTAATAGACATTTTAATATTACCTACATAGGACTTATATTTTAACCAGCTTCTTTCCCTATTGTGGAAGTTTTTTTTAAAAATTTTTCATAGGTCTTAGGATATAGTAACCATTTCATTTTTGGGAAATGTGTTATCAAGGGGAAAAAATAAAGGAAGGCATTTTTAATCTAATATTATTTGATAGCTGAAAATTTTATCTCTTTTCCTCCTAATATTTCCTAGGTTTTTTAAGGATGCAGTTGCAAATTAATGAAATATAATTAACTTGCAAGCAAATACACTGACTATTTTTTCTTTTATTTCTTAATTATAACAAGTCTAAAATGTATGAAAGAGATGATGGTGTTAGTTTGAGTTATGTTCTGGAACATGAAAACATTTTTAAATTAAAAAATTATAAGCTAAGCAGGGTTGGGTCTGGTTAGTACTTGGATGGAAGACCACTTAGGGAAACCAGGTGCTATAGGCATAAAAAAAAATTACAACACATATGGGTGTTCATCTCAATGTGTTTTAATTGTTAAAAATGAGAAACATTATAAATGCTCAATAGGTAATTGATTGAACATCGTGGTAGAAGCATTCAGTTAGATACTGTGTAGATCTCATGATTTATGTTGTAGAAAATATTATAATGAAAAAATGTTTTTACGTATATAGTACATTTGTTAACATGCACAAATATAATTTTTTCAAAATGTATATTATATATGTATGTGAAAGTATGTATATGCACGTATTAATGTACATACATACATACACACATATACGTGTATGCATTTTTTAAATCTACAGCTTTACATGAGTCTAAAAATACTGAGAATAATTTTTACAGTTTATAGTATTTTTATATTTTCCACAATGGTCATATGTTAGTTTTAAAAATAAGAAAAATTTTAAAAGATAATGCAAATTAAATCTACTATAAGATAACAAAGGAGAAAATTTACATGACCTTGGGTTTGTAGATGATTTTTTTTACATAAAACATAAAAGGCACAATCTTTAAAAGAAAGAATTGCTATATTAGACCTCATTAATATTAAAAACTTCTCCCGGTGAAAGGGACTGTTAAGAGAATGAGAAGATGAGCCGCAGACTGGGAGAAGATATTTGCAAAAGATATATCTGATTAAGGGCTCTTATCCAAAATACACAAAAAAATTTTAAAACTTAACAATAGGAAAAAGAACAACTTGATTTAAAAAAAAAGAAAAAAAGGGATGGGGATAATCCAAACAAACACCTCACCAGTTGGCAAATAAGCATATGAAAATATACTAACATATATTAGGGAATTGCAAATTAAAACAAGACACACATCTATTAGAACAGCTAAAATCCAAAACACTGACAACACCAAATGCTGACAAGGGTGCAGAGCAACAAGAACTCTCATTCATGGTTGTGTGAATACAAAATGGTTTAATCACATTAGAAAACAATTTGGTGGTTTCATACAAAACTGAATGACTTTTACCATATGACCCATCAACTGTGCTCTCTGGCATTTACCCAAAGAAATTAAACACTATATCCACACAAGAATCTGTACATAGATGTTTGTAGCAACTTTATTTATAATTGCCAAAACTTGGAAGAAACCCAGATGTCCTTCGTTGAGTGAATGGATAAACTGTGATACATTCAAACAATGGAATATTATTCAGCATTACAAATAAATGAGCTATCGTATCATTAAAAGATGTGGAGGAACCTTAAATACTGAGTGAAAGAAGCTAATCTGAAAAGGCTGTATACTGTATGATTTCAAATATATGGCAATCTAGAACGGGCAAACTACAGAGACAGGAAAAACATCGGTAGTTGCCAAGGTTTGAGAGGAGGTGGAGATAAATAGGTGGAACACAGGTGATTTTTAGGACAACGAAGCTACTTTGTATGATACTGCAATGGTAGATTCACATCATTATACACTTGTCAAAAACCATAGAATTATAACACATAATTACTCTAATGCAATTATAAATTTGGGGTGATAATGATGTGTCGATCTTGATTCATCTACTGTAACAAATACACCACGCTAGTGTGGCATGTTGATAGTGGAGGAGGCTCTGCATTTGTATGGGAGCGGATGTCTGGGTTCACAGTTGAGCTCTACTTTCTACTCAACTTTGCCATGAACCTAAAACTGCTCTTTAAAAAAAGTCTATTTAAAAAAAAATACAACAACAAAATAAAATAATGCTAAAGGAGAAAGAAAGACACTGGGTAGATCTTTCTTTTGGGCAGATCTTAAAAGATGAACAAGAAGTAGCGCTATATGAAGGTTCTTTTGAATGACTATAATTGAGCATATTTATGAACCAAGAGGAATTAGCCTGCAGCGAAGGCCAAGCTGAGCCTGGAGAGTGAGGGGAGAATTGACTAACATACCCTGGAGGCAAGGGAAGTCAGAGCCTGGGGGCTGGATTACCTTTGGACAGGAGGAGGACATCCTTCTTACCACTTTCAGTACCTCCAGATTCTTTTTCTCCATCAAATTAAGAGAAAATTGTCATCTGCTAGTAATGATAATAAAGGTGGAAGCTCAAGGGAGAGGGGAAAGTTTAAAATAATTCATAGTAGGTGCTGAAGCTGAGCGAGGGTTAGAAGGAACACTTAGCTGAGGTCAGAGGCTTGCTGAGCACTGAGTTGTAATGCTCAGCAGTTGGGATGAATGACTGGGAAACTTAGAGGTGCAGCCAGATTCGCTTTTGTTGCACGAAAATAGCAGAATGAAAAGGAACAAGGGGCTTTTAGAAGAGGAAAGGAAGGCAGAAGCAAGAAGCCTGTACGTAGGACTGTAACTCTGCCTAACTTGGGTCCCATTCACATACTAATAATATGTATAACTCAGTGACAGTTCATTTTGGACATTTTTTCCTGAAATGATAGTTTTTCTAAATCATTATACTTATATAGTTCTACATGTTTGTGCAATTTTGCTTGTCAGTATATGTGTCCTAATTCATTGATATATTTAATAAATGTTGTTTACATTAAATCAATTTTGCACAATTTAAGACTTTAGTCATGAATTTGAATTGCCTGTGACTCTGTCTCTCTGCCTCTCTCTCTCTCTCTCTCTCTCTCTCTCTCTCTCTCTTTCATACACACACGTGTGCACGCGTGCTGTCCTTGGCATTTTTCTAACAGTGCATGCTTGGAAAATAAGTTTTCAAGGGGATCCTCTATTTTGTTAAATAAATTATTATTGAAGATTTGTTTTTGCTAAAAATAAAAATCCAAGAGTAGATAAGCAGCATGCCATAAAATAAAATGCACATTAGATAAGCAGCATGCCATAAAATAAAATGCACAGCTATTATACATTTCCTCAAACATTTCAGGTATAAATATTACGGCGTATAGCCTAGAATGAGCTCAATGCCCAATAGACATCAGTGCACACAAGCAATACTGCAGCACTAATGTACAGCTCTCATTGTATTGTAAGTGGTATTTTTGTGTAACAGTACTTTATTACCGTGTTTCAGAGGAATACTTACCCTTGATGTATATTCATTCTAAAACTTAACATGATAATCTCATTTTTAAAAGAGATTCTTTACAAATTCATGAGAATAGAGAACTGGAAAAAGGAGTCCAAGAACCAGGAAGGGTGGGACAAGGGTATTTTATATCATGAAAGGAGTTCTGAATGATTGAAACTCAAAGTCTAGATGGACTACTTATTAGCCATATGAACCTGGCAAGTCATTTTATTTATCTGAGTCATGTTATTAGCATCAAATTTAGCCTAAAGTCCTGTAGCATGGCAGCTATATTTTTCTATAAAAAAATAAGGTGATATTCACTTTACTTCACTAGTCTCTCATGATCCAAGTAACTGAGAGTCTTCATATGTCTGGTGTACTAATATATATATAATATAT
>JAQQSQ010000104.1:28510-55909 GCA_028627145.1 Eidolon dupreanum
TAGAATTTAGATTTTTGTAATCTTTATTATAAAAACAATGTCTATTAAATAAGTATTTTCAAACTGCACATAATTTATACATAACTCCAACCAATCCTACTATCTATTTAGGAACAACATTTAGTGAGTATGTAATTTACTTATTTGGTTTAATTTGTAATAGTCATTACTGGTTTCTGTGTTCAGGGTCTTTTTCCATCTCTCAAATATAATATCGAATATAGGGCATCTAAAATAGATCTGACAGCCATCCAACTGATAGCTTATAGATGAAGGAGAGAAATTGCACTTGTAAGATTGACAGGCAAAGGAAGATGAAGGGACAGATTCTACATTGGTCTATAGTGATAGTCCCATACAATGTAGGTGTGATCCAAATCTCCTCTTGTCATTTGTCTTTCTCTCTCTACCCTTTGTAATGATCTCATTCATGTCACATAACTTCAACAATCACTTCTATTAAGGTGACTTTCCCATTTATTTTGCTGAATCTGTCCTCTCCAACTATCATGCTGTCATTACAACTACTGGTATCATAATAATTGAATGTTTTTATGGTGTGATAAATACTTTGTAAGGTTCTTTGAACAAAACCCTTCCTTTAATAAACATATAGTCTGGAAGGAGAAACAGTAAAGTAAACGCAGAGGCAAATTCAATACAATTAGATAAGTTCTACAATGAGGTAAAACCACCTGGAAGTACAAGAAGTATCGATTTAGCCATAGGAGAGCAGTGAAGGCTTTTTGGAGAAGATGATGGTAAGTGGAGGTCTGATAAAAGTAAGAACTTGTCTACTTATGAAGAGAAAAGTCTGCACAGTGGTGGCGGTGATGGTGGAGTAATGTAGACTTGCATTTTCATGTGCCTGTTGGTACAAATGGGAGTTGGTACCAGAATTAGTTATGTCCTGATTCTTCACATTAAATGTAGTGAATTCATCAAAATTTCCCCTATCAAGTTTCTGTTATTATCCTCTCAGCTTTTTAACGATAATGACATTCTCTTAGTTCTTGAGATCCAAAAATGTGATCGTTTTGAACTACTTCCTCATACTCTACATCTCATATTATGTATGTTATATGAAGTCTTCTTGCATCTCCCTACTCACATTTACCTCTGATTCAATTTGCAACACTTCTGGGTTTTGTTTTGTTTTTTTGTTTTTTTGTTTTTTTACAAAAGTGGCTTAATAATGTCATTTTGTTGTTCAGCATATTTAAATAACTTCTTATAACTTTAAAACTCAGTTCTAAAAAACAGAGCAACTAAATCTTTGAAAAGATTTACTCTGACGGTTTTATGAATTGATTCTTAGCTTACCCTACATGTACTCTTGGCCTCAATTAAAATGGAGTGGTCATTCTACTTGCAATATACTGTCTGTGTAGTTCTGCCTTCATACCTGTCCTCATATCTCTTTAGTTCTAATAATGATTTTCTTCTGACAACTCTACTGCTCAAATCACCAACTTAAAGATTCCTCTCTTCAGATTTTTCAGCTCATTCATAAAGTTTACTTCCAAGGCAAAGATATGCTTTTCTGTATTCTTTTCAGTGCACAGCATTGCAATGCCTACATAAGAGTGTGCACATTGGAGACCTGTATTAGATATTTCTTGAGTAAATGACTGTAACAGTGAATACATGACAAACATTATGGAGGTTTCTCAAGAAATTATAAATAACTTTTAATCACCTTGTGATCCAGCAATTCCAGTTCAGGGTTAAAGGGATATCTGCACTCCCATATTCTCTGCAACACTATTCACAATAGCCAAGATATGGAAACAATCCAAAGATCTATAGAAAGATGAATGAAGAAAGAAAATGTGGTGTATACATACAGTGGAATAGTATTCAGCTTTGAAAATAGAAGCAGGCCACTTAATAAGAGGTTTACATTCATTAATTAAGTGCATAGTTCGATCTGTTGAGCAAGCATATGTTAGCTGGGGCTTGGTTTATGGATTTACATGATTGAGAGAAGCAATAGGTACAACACTTAAAGATTATAACAATAACAGAAAAGCAAAGTAGAATTATTAAGCCAACTTGCCATATTTTTCCCAAATAATTAGCCTATTCATGCTGGCAACCAACTAAAAAGGTCACTGAACAGATTAAATACTGGTTCCTCTGTAGAGACTTGTTGAAGCCAAGTACTTTCTTTTCTAATACATTATAAATGGGTTTCTACTTTATGAAATGTGTTTATGTATATACAAGATATAGTAATTGCCGTGCCTATTCCTCCTTGTTCTGCTAATATATAGAGAAATTCTATTATCTAGTATAACTTTGGCTGAAGAATTAATAGCCTTAGTTGTGCTTAATGGAGGCTGTAACATCACTAGCAATATTACCTAAATTAATGGAGAGATTCCTAATTATGTGTTTCGGAAATGCAACACCATGGAAGAAAAGAGCAGCATCTGGCATCTTCTTGGTTTCCAGGTGATAGCTGGAGGATTTTGGCAAAAAGAGCCTCCATCTAAATGGATCAGTTGATTCTGGAAAAAAAGTTTAAGGTAACTATCCCTATATTGGGCATCTTCAGAACTATGTCCAGATAAAGGAGTGACTATATTTCTCAAGAACATAGTCCCTGCATGACCCATTTCCTTAAGCACTGAAGGGCCCATGATGGTCTTCTCCTCTACAGACAAAGATAAACTTATCAATATTTTGGTTAATCTGTCATCGGATATTATTGAGCCATGGGGCAGTATAAAAATTAGAACAACTTTGTATAAAAATTAGGTAAACCTTGGCCTGTGTTAGTTAAGTTATTGGAGCCATAAAACTATTTTTGTTCATCATCAGTGCCCCTGACACAATGAAGAGTCACATTTATCTAAACAGTGGCAAAAGGGCAAAGTAGAAACATGGTAAGTGCTGGTTAGATTGGGTAAGATAAACACAATAGCTAATGATGTGGATGTTTGAAGTCATACTGAAAGTACGATTAGGAATGAAACTAAAGTAAGAAATAGGGTGTATGTGTAGGTCAATATGACCATGGGTGGTACAAGGCTTAGGATGGCATAGCCAACATTTTGTTAACAAATCAGCAGGGTACCAGGGCCAGCAAGGCATAAACAGAATAGACATCTACTGTGAACACTCCTTTGAAAACTTCTGTCCACAATCACCCAACACTGTGTGAGCAGCCATCATCTCAGCTCCACTCTCAGTGTCCATATCACAGGGTTCCACTGTAGATGTTCACACCATAGTTTCTCTCCCTGGGAGCTGTAGGCAAAACAAAATACAAAGGTGGAATTCAGAACAGGCATTGATTATGTAAAAATTTAGGGAGGAACAAAAAGAAAGAGTGATTAAAGCTACAAAGGTATGTTGCACAAAACGTTGAAGTGAACAGAGAAGCCTTTCAGGAAACTAGAATCCATCTGGGGTCAGGTGTTGGATGCCATGCCTAGACCATGCTTGAATCCAGTGTCTCAGGAAATGCTGCTGCTGTAGCCCAGTCTGCTCAAAACATACTTTGAACCTCTGCTTCACTGTTCTTGCTCTCTGGCTTCCCTGTATTGGGGATTTGAGTCTCTGTTTATGGTACACCTCTGTGGATTAAATATTCTGCTAGATAGATGATCTATGTGGTTTGGGATTTCTCCCATTTATTTTTTTTTCTTTCAAATTCTTATTACATTATTCAGTTCTAGAACACAAACAAGTCTCATTTCACCATCAAACCCAACATAGACCTCCACACTTCAGCCCAGGTCTAACCTTCTGGACTGCTGCATAGGTGGAAAGAGAGCTCAGGCACTATCTGGAGACAGGAAAGTGCCCACATCTCTCAGAAACCTGGACACAAGTAGAAAGGTCAATTTGCTTAAGAAGATATAGAGCTGTGCAAGGCATAGTTCCAATTCAGGAATAAATTGCTGAGCTGCAAGAACACTGAAAAGAGGTCAAATGAATTTTATTTTTCCTACAAGTACATTCATTCACTCATAGATGGCAAATAGTTGAGATACCCACTCAAAAAATTATCTCGCATCTTTACTACCCCCAAAAACAAAAGATTGAGAAATATGTTGCTTCTCCTTGTAAAACATTTCTTAGCTATTCTTTATTGGGATGGGGAGGGGAAAAGACAAACAAAAACTTTCAGTCTTCAACAGCTCCTCTGTGAGATCCCTCCAGAGCCCCAGAAAAAAATGTACTCCACATTTTCTGGTGCATTTCATACCTTTATTTATCATGGGATGTTATAGTTAGTTGCATATCTGTTTATTTACTCCAGTAGACTATGACTCATTCCAGTAGGATCATGTCTTCTTCATCTTTGTATTCCCCACTCCTAGCACAAATTATTCATCAAATGACATCTGTATGAGTAAAAGTGAAAGGAAATTGGATCACATCTCTTATTCTTATAAAGTGTTCCTTTTTGACCAAGTGCTTACAACCAAGAAATTGAGGAATGAGGAGAGGTCTTCAAATATACTCAGAGAGGCTTCAGAAGGGATATACCAAATTTGAAATAATTTGAGATATGTTTTTATCTTCACCTTTAAGCTCTTGTTTAATGAGAACAAGGGAATCTGTGCTGAGAGTGTTTGGGGGCACTTAAGGAAAGTGACTAGACAAGAGTTTGTTTCCACTGCAGGAGCAAGTGCTGGCTTACCACAGTGGCTGAAGAAAGACACAGCAGAGCTGATTTCGTCTGGCAGGTTCCTTGGCTGCTCTCTGATTCTGAGAAATATAGACAGGAGGAAAAAAAAAGGTTTATGCCTCTGTGCCCTCCTTTTCCATCATCCTCTTCCCAGTGTCCTTCCCTCTCTACTTTACTGTTAGAATAAACTTTTAGCAACTCCAAGTGTGATAAAATTCTCAATGAATTGTCATGAAAACAATAGCTCACTGTATTTAAATAGCACATTTTTATTCTTAGCATACTTTAGCCATAAAAAAAGAAAAAAAGAAAAAAAAAGAAAAGAAAAGAAGAAAGAAAAAAAATGAGAGAATGGAGGAAAAAGTCAAACCCTTTGGTTAAATGGAGAAGCCAAAAACACAAAACAACAGCAAGCTTGGACCCAGAATTGTCCCCTAGTTGTACAGAGCAATATAAAGCCAAGTCCAGATTTTCCAGTATGGTATCAGAGTACAGTCACCCCTCCATGGATTCCTCCATCTGCCTTGTCCACATTCTCATTTACATGTCACATGTCTACAGTCAGGGTCTACTTCAAGATCAAAGCCCAATAGACAGGGTTTTTAGGAGACTCAGTACACCAATACCTCTGATCCACTCATAAAAGACCTGCCTCAGGTCCCAGACAGAAGTCCTCTTTCGCAACTTTATATTCTTTAAGGATACTACTTAAAACAATAGGGATGAACCTTTCCCATTTTTTCCAACAACATCTATACCAATAAAATTAGGGTTTATCCAATTCAGGTATTTGAGGAGATAATCAATTTGGCCTAGTGTCAGGGTGAGGGGGGGAAGAGGAGAAGAAGATGTAAGAGGATGAAGATTGTGAAACAGAAGGTCCAGGTTGTTCTGCCTCCTGGGCAAATACCTCATCAGCAGTATGACATCTTTAAGAAAGCAGTTTCCAGAGTGAGAAAACCAGCCCCAGATTCTTCATTCTGTTATCACTCCCAAGTATTCTTCAACAAGTCACTTTAACTCTTTGAATCTTAGCCCCCACATTGTAAAATGAAGATAATCATAGTAATAAAAACCTACACTCTCAAATTAAAAAACATATTTGTGAAAACCATATCAAAATATCTTTCAAGCTATGAAGTGCAGCTGAAGTGTCAGTTGCTCTTCTCTCTTTACAACTCTTCAGGAAGGAAGCCCAGGTGATATAAGATTTTCCTCAAGGATGATTTTACCTCCTTATTCCTGAGGCTGTAGATCAAGGGGTTCAGCATGGTGGTGATCAGGTTATTCAGGACCTGAACAGTAGCATCCAGCCAGGGACTTGAGGTGGGCCTTAAGTAAATGAGGACCACTGGCATGTAGAAAAGTAGGATAGCAGTGAGGTCGGCACTGCAGGTAGAGAAGGTGCGAAGTCAGCCTTCTGCAGAGAGAATCTGCAGGATGGAGTAGACAATAAAGCTGTAGGAGGTGAGGGTGAGAAGGAAGCAGCTGAGGGGCATCAGGCCCACACTGATGAACCTCACCATCTCCAGGGCGGACGTATCTGCACAAGCCAGCTTCAGCATCTCTGGAAGAAATAGTCCACTTCCCTGGGGCCACAGTAGGGAAACTGGAAGGTGAGAGTGGTTATAAAGGTGGCCTGAATACAGCAAAAAAGTGAGGTTCCCAGGGCTAGAATGGCATACACTCTGGCTCATGATTATTGTGTAGTGTAGAGGGTAACATATGGCAACAAAGTGGCCGTAGGCCATCACTGTGTACAGGAAACACTCAGTACAGCTCAGGAAATGGTAGAAAAAGAGCTGGGATGCACAGCCTGCACAGGAGATGGCTCAGCTATTCCCTGAGAAGTAGAAGAGCACCTTGGGAGAACTCGCAGAAGGAAACAATATGTCACACACAGATAGTTTACACAGGAAGTAGTACGTGGGAGTATGAAGTCGAGTGGAGGAGACAATTGCCAGTAGGATGAGCAGGTTTCCCATAAGGGTGGAGATGTAGAAGGACAAAAACAGGACAAAGAGCATGGTCTCCAGATCCTCTGTATGTGGGATATCCAGGAGGATAAACTCGGCCACCACTGAGACATTCTTCAAAGCTGTGAGAAAGTCAGACCTTGAAAAGGGACCCAAGACACAAAAGTCTGAATACCAATATCAAATTATCAAGCTTTTTGCTAATGAGTGCTTTGGCTGTTTTTAACAAGCAACAGCCAGCCTTCTTATGAGTGGCAAAATCTATATAAAAATATCAGGTGATAAGAAATGCTTATTTCAGAGCCACGGTCTATTCAACTCTTGGAAAGAATGTTTTGTAGAGGCAGATGGTTGTCCTCTATGACAAGATCAGAAGTTTAAATATATATTCAAAACATTCTCATGTTAAGAGATGTTTTACAGTTGTTTAATTAATGGATTTACTTTCTTTAGGCATATTTATATTTTGAACTCTCACAATATCGTTGAGTAACAAATTCCCACTTTTTACTACCCTCTGAAAAATATCAGGAAAACAAATTGCATTAGAAATCAGAACACAAGTTAAATCCTGGTTTTGCCATTTGTTAGCTATACTAGTTAAAATAATCTATGCAACATTTTTCATAGATATACTCTCATTATCTACAAAATGAAAATTATAATTATTAGAACAACATCAAAAACAAAAATACCCTGGTATCATAGTAAAGTTTATGAAATGTCTGTAAAAATACCTAGCAAAAATATAAATCCTAATGAAAAGTTTTCTTTTATGTTTCTTAAACTTACTTCTTTAAGTGCTTTCCTTTAATGCTGGTATTATTTGCAAATGTGTTGTGTTAAATAATATTATTGAATAGACTTAGAGTATAATCTTTTCAGATTACATTTTTTTTTCCAGATTTGGGAGGTCTAATATCCCCAACTCTATCAGGAGATGATGCTCTGGTTATTCTGGTCCTTTTCACATTTTCTAAGTGGACTTGAGGCAACTCTGAAACATTAAGCAAAAGAAATATTAGCAGCAAGGAAAGCATTAATTCATGTTACTGTGATGAAGAAATACAGTGACCCATAGAGCAGAAAGACAAAAATCTTTCATAACTCATGTAATGATACTTAACAATAATAAAAGTAGGTTCACGAATATAAACATGCCATTTAATGAATCTTAACTATCTATCCAAGGACTGCACTTAACTCTTTAAAAATATGATTCTTTTTTTTAAATAACCCTATAGGAAGAAACTATCACTGTGATTTCCATCTACAGAGCAGGAAACTGAAGCTTAGAAATATTAAGCAAGTTGCCCAGATTTACAGAGCTAGTATGTGACAGAGCTAAGACTAAAACCTGTTTCATGCCATTGTTCATGCTCTCAGTCATTAGGAAACTGCTCTATGCCTCTGCTTCTTAAGACAGCCTGTTCCACTGCTAGACACCCTTCTGGATGAGTTCACATCATCATCTTATACTAAAGTAGGGAAAGTGTTTTTGTCTTACTTCTTCCTGGTCATTTCCAGTCTTGACTTCAGAGCACACTTGTGAGTATCTAATTTAGTTTTAGAAATCAAACAACAGGCTGATCCCACACCTTTGACACTATACCTTAACTTCTACTCCAGTATAGAATCTTTTAAGTTATAGAGCCAGTATATGATTCCAATCATAAACTGTGGCAAGTGCCACTTAAAAACATATTTAAAAAGAATGACCAAGCCAAAATGAGTAACTCACATGCCACCCTAGACCTGAGCAAAAGTAAAGATGGCAAAGAAACAGTGATATTCTGGGGGAGAAATGCTGCTGACAACCTACTGCTTGTTACTAACTCTAGCCACACCTGAATAGTATCTTTGAGCCATGCAAATTTCTGAGCTCTGGATCATCTCTTCCTGGTCAGCAAAGGTTCTCAGAGGCCTTTGGTCCTTGCCTGTGATCAGATATCATGATAATGTATAATTATATAATTCTATTTGATTTTTTTAGGTCCATTTCAGGGAGAAAAAATGTCAGCAAGAACTGGGAAGGTCCCTGTGTGTGGACTCATTAGTGTATGAAGAACAGAGGCTAACAGTGAGACACGAGCAGCAGTTTAAACACTCACAGTCCACCTGAGAATACAGTCAGGTTTTCCAAAGTATTTTAGTAACCAAATTTACAGAGTGCTCCAGCCAAAGGAGCTTCAGTTCTCCTACTTATAAAGAATTGAGTCTCAGAGAGTTTGTATAATCAAGACCTGTACACACTCACTTTCCCTGGATTGCTCCCTTGGAAGCTCCCTTAAGCCCTACTTTGAACTCATTGATGGCTATGAGGGAGCAATTAGTTTGTCAACCTAATTTATCATGCAGCCATGAAACAATAGTAATGAGATCATCAGGAAGGAATGCTGTAAAGTAGGAAATATATATGGTTCTCCAAAACTGTTTGCATGGTAGAATGAGCTCCGATTCTAACTTCACATCACCTGCAACACTACTTTTTTTTTTTTACATCTTTCAAGCCTTTGCTTGTGATAGATTTTTCATTGCTTTTGAAAATATCTATATATCCATATGACTATGTAGTTATCTCTAACAAACATCAGTATTTAAACAGAAATTTAATCAGCTAATAATTATTCATTATGCGCCGACTATTATTATGTGCCTTTCAAATCATTATCCTTAAAGAGAATTAGTCCCATACTGGGCACATTCATAGAATAGAGGGTCTGTAATCCATCTCAAAAGAAAAAATATTAGCTAAATAGCTAATATTCAGCTAATAATTCAGTGTAAGCACTTACCATGTGCTAAGTATTATGATAAATATTTAAATTGATGATCACAATAATTATTTAATCTCTTAAGGAAACTTTATAAAGTAGGTGGCATTATTTGACAAAGAAACTGAAAAACAGAATAACTTGAAGATTACACAACGAAAAAGTGACTGAGCTGAGACTCTTTAATTTCTAAGTCAATGCTTTTAAGCACTATCTTATGAATTCTAGAGATTTCGGTATTGCGCTTTTTAAGCAGAGATATAATATGGTCTTCAGTTTTTGCAGGGCTGGTAGAGAGACATGATAAGTGCTGTTGCATGTGGTGACTCAGGAATCATGGGCAGATGTGGTAGGCAGATTTATTTTCAATGTAGACAGGAAGTGCTTAATTATTAGATGTACATATAAATGTACATCAATGAAATAAGTAACCTCGTGAGGTGGTTACCTCCCTGTCACTGGAAATGTCTAAGAAGATACAAAGAGAATCATTTTTCAGGCATGACATTGAGGCTATTCTCAATCTGAATGAATAACTTGATTTAAAGTTCTTACTATTTCTGAAATTATTTGATTTTATTTGTACTGTAAAACTTTTCAGTGACACCGACTTAACACAATAAAAGTGAAACTTTAGTAATGATGATTCAACTAAATCCTCTGCAAAAGAAATCATGAATATGAATATAGTGATTACAGAAGTAATGATTATAATCTCTTTGTTGTCAAGACATTTTAAAAAGAGGAGAAACACATGTCACAGAGGAAGTCAAGATGCTACTCAGACAGGGTCCCACAAGATGGGAGTGGCCTGCTGGGATGTCTTAGTGAATAGACCACAGCTTTAATGATAGCTAACATTACTGTGCATTTGCTATATACCAGTACTGTGCTGAGTGCTCTATGTGTGTTGTCTCTTTTGATTTTCTCTAGAATCTATCAGGTAGGTAGTATTATTTCCCTCATTTTTAGCAGAGTATTTAGTCTTCATGATTTAAACAACTTAACTGAATAGAGTTGGTTAAAGGTAGAGCTGTATCTCAGATCTGAGATAATATGACTTCTCCTTTTGAGTCACAAAGAAAAATAAGATTATAACTAATTTTGATTTTTAAATACTCTTTCATAACTAAGATTACCTTACATTTGTGGTTGCTCAAGTTGTCCAATGTACTTTTTACGTTAGTATAATTAATTCAAGAACCATGTAAGGTACTTCTTATTAACCCCGTTTTGCAAGTAAGAAAATTGGAACTCAGAGCAATTGTAACTTTCCTAAACAGTAGAAGGGCCCAGGTATTCTCAAGCTTAGCTCTCTTTCGACTATATCATCATTGCTTCCCAAAATGACTCCATATGGTAAACAGATTCCCTGAATGAGAAAAAAATTATTAATAGATTCATTTCAGAGATTTGAAGGAGAGTTAATATATACCCTTAGGTCACCACTGTATTTATTTTGTATTCCCTGACAAGATTATGGCCTTAAACAGTAATTGTTGTGGAAAAATCCCAAACCAGTCCAATGAAACACCAAGCAGTAACTCAGAGAGAAAGGAGAACTCAGGTTTATTACGTGCTGTCCCAGAGAAGCTAGTGCTCTGAAGATCTGGGCAGTGGGCTCAGTTGAAATATTGCTTATATACCAGAATTTTTACACAAGCTAATTGCTCAGTTTAAACTCAAACTTCTACAAATGACTGGGGGTTGCTATGGAGACTACAAGTAGTAACATTGGTAAGGCCGGAGTTGTCAAGGGTTGTCGACAGATACAAATTGTTACAGAAAGTGTGAGCTGCTAGGGGTACAAATGGTTCAAACAGTAACATTTCTTGAGCAAAAGGCAAGTAGGACAAGGTGCAAAAGAGCTCCACAGTGAGCGCTTGCATGCAGCAAGCACATTTACAGAAGCAGAACAAAACAGCTGCTTAGTTTTTAATGAAAATCCTGAAATTTCCTCTTCATAATGAGAGAGAGAGAGAGAGAGAGAGAGAGAGAGAGAGAACGAACTTGTTCAGCTCAGCCCTGTTTCATAGAAAATGAGTTTCAGGAAGTTCAGAGCTGTTTTGCTATAGTACACTTTAGAGAAATTTGCCTTATACTTGTTTATTTAATTAATTAATTTTTTATTATAGTGACATTGCTTAATGAAATGCAGTAAGTGTACACCTAAAACTTACTGCCCAGCTCTTTTGCACCAATATATATTGCATGGTGTGTCCACCACCATAGTTAGATTTATTTCTGTCACCACATATTTGACCCCTTTTACCCTATCTTCCTCCCCCCTCCACCACTACCCTCTGGTAACCACTAGTCTGCTGTCCATGAGTTTCTGTTTGTCCTGTTTGCTTGTTGCTTTTAGGTTTATATCCCACATATAATTGATATCATGCGATTTTCAACTTTTCTGTCTGGCTAATTTCGCTTAGCATGATTATCTCAACATCCGTCCATGTTGTCACTTAAATACTAAATTCTTTTACTCATTTTCACTGAAAGAAGCAAGGCTTCCTATAAAAATGGCTGGTTACAGGTACAGGAAAGTACAGGTGAGTCTGAAACATTTTTTTTTAAGAAAGAATGGAAATATTCATAAACCAACGAGACATGTGAGAAAGACATAAAAGTATGTTAAAAGGGGCTCCCACTGGCTAAATCTAGAACTTTACTATGGAATATTACTCAGCTATAAAAAAAGATGAAATACTGCCATTTGCGACAACATGATTATCTTGAGATAATCATGCTAAATGAAATAATTGAAATAAGTCAGAAAAGCTGAAGACCACATAATGTCACCCATAATTGGGATATAAATCTAAAAGCAACAAACAAACATGACAAAGAGACTCATGAACATAGACAGTGGACTAGTGATTACCAGAGGGGAGGGAGAGGTAGATAGGAGTAAAAGGAGTCAAATATTTGGTGATGAAAGGAAATCTAACTATGGGTAGTGAACACACAATGCAATATATGTATGACATACTATTTAATTGTACACTTGAAACTTATTAGATTTAGTTGATCAATGTCACCTCAATAATTTTTAATTTAAAAAAAGGAATGAGAGTAATGAATCTAAAAAAAATTTGAAAAGTAGTGAAAGAATTTAAAAGTACTTATTGACACAACAAAAGGGTGGGAGGGATGGAGGAGGGAGGGAGGAGGGCAAAGTTCTTCTTTATAGGATGATGACAACTAATATATATAGAAAAGTTGACAGAATTTAAAAATAACTATTTTGTAACCACTGATAGTAATAACACTTGGGTGATCACCAGTGAATGTTAAGCTACGGAGCAAATGTTTATTGAGAATAGGATGTTTACAAAATTTCAATGTTATCTGTCAGACACCACCTTTAACTAAGTGGTCAAACTTATCACCAGGCCCAGTTACTTTTAATATTTTTTCCTAATGTTTAATATTAATCTAAACATGAATTTCAATAGTCAAACATAAATTGAGATTCCACAAAAATAACTAGCTAGTACTTTTCAAAATGTCAATGTCATGAAAGGTAATGAAATGCTGAGAAATTATCCCAGAGAAGAAAAGACTAAAGACACATGATAATGAAATAAAATACTTGTTCTCGGATTTGCTCCTGGAACAAAACCAACCAAACAAAAGTATACAAATGATATTATTAGAAAAATTGGCAAATATGGCCTGTATTTAAATAATGGTGTTATTCTCAACATTAAATAAATATTGCAGTTATTTATCAGGATGTTCTGTTCTTAGAAGATGAGGGAATAATTATTTGCATATGAAGAGTTATGATATCTGTGGCTGACTCTCAAATATTTCAGACAAAAAATAACAGGTGAAGCAAAGTGTGGTAAAATGTTAATAACTGGCAGACCTGGGTGAAAGGTATGTGTATCTATTACTCTAGTCTTATAAGTTCTCTATAGGTTTAAATTTTTAAATAAAATTTTGGAAACATACATTTAGAAGAATCAAGAAAAACCTAAATAAATGAAAGGAAATACCATTCAAATAGACTGAAATACTCAATAGAGTAAATACAAAATTCTCCCAAAACTGATCGATAAAAGCAATGCAATTCTAATCACTATCTCAATAATTTTCCTTTTTGGTAAAACTGACAAGCTAATTCTAAAATACAAACACAAAGCATCAGGAATAGATAAGACAATCTTGAAAAAGAACAAAGTTGAGGACTTACTCTATTGGAAAGTAAGATTTATCAGAAAGCCCATTAATTTATATGGCATAGTACTGGCACATGCCTAGATACATAGGCAATAGAATGAAAGAGAGGAACCAGAAACAATCCACATGTGTAAATGCACATTTGTGACAAAAATGACACTGCTCATCAGTGAGGAAAGGAAAAGCTTTCCAATAAATGGTACAGGGTCAATTTCCTATCCATACACACACACAAACCCCTACCTCACACAATGCACAAAAATGAATTCCAGGTGAACTATAGATCTAACTGTAAAAGAAAAAATAGTAAAACTTCTAGAAAATAACAAAAGAAAATAGTTTCATGATGTTGGGTAGGGAAAAACTTTTTAACAGGACACACAAAAGATACTAACTGTAAAGAAAAAGACTAAAAAATTCAACTATATTAAATTAAGAACTATTAGTCAAAAAAATACCATTTTGAGAGTGAAAAGGAAAACTACAGAATAGAAAAATACATTTCTAGGACAAATTAACAAAATGCTTATATCTAGACCATGGAATGAACTATAGATAGTTAAAAAAAAAACTAATAGAAAGAAATAGAAGAGACTTGAAGGTATATCACAAAAGAAGACATCTAGTGGTCAATAAATATAAAAAAGGTGCATAACTACATTAGTCATCAAGAAAATACAAATTAAAACCTTAATAAGATAACACTACACATCCATAAAACTAGTTAAAATTTAGGAAAAGAATGCCAAATTTTAGATAGGGAATGGGGCAGTTGGAACCTTCATACAATGCTGGTATGAATAAATTGGTACAATAACTTGGGAAACTGGCATTCCCATAAATTCCACAATGTCACCTCAAAGAAATGTGCGTGTACATATGTAAAAATAAACATGTATACATGCATATATATATGCATACACATGAGTGAGTGTGCAAAAGTACATGTTCAAGAATGCAAGGATGTTCATAAAAGCATTATTTTTAACGGCTAAACCAAAGTCCATCAGCAGTAGAATCAATCAGTAAATTATGGTTAATCATCCTAAGGAAAGGAATACTATATACCAATGAAAACTAACTATGGTTCCATGCAAAATATGCATGAATCTCAACATACTGCTGAGGGAAAGAAGCGAGATACACAGAAATTAAAACATATTGTATAAAATTTATTTTTATTCAAAAACAAGCAAATATAGTCCATGGTGTTGTAACTCGGAAGCTATTTCCTTTGGAGAGGAAAAAATGGGTAGTAATTAAATTTGGGACATGATGGAAAAGGATAGAGACTGAGAGCTACTGGTAATATTCTAGTTCTTGACAAGTGTGGTGATTACAATGTATGATCACTCTGATAATTCATTCAGCTAGATACTTATGATTTCTGTAGCTTTCTATACGTTTTACTTTGACAAAAATGTTTACACTAAAAAATAGTCTTACCATTCAATACTTGTTTCCATTATGTTTTAGAGAGAATAAGAGGCAATGATATCCCTTATTATGTTATTGATATTATTTAGAAAAATCACTCTTATCTTTTAGTATAGAGGGGAAAATGATGCAGAAAAAATTGTTAGGGGATAAACTAAATTTCTTGAATCATTCTGTCCTCTGAAAGAAATGTCAACATTGGAATCATGTGGCACTAGATCACATGTGGTACTGCTTGGGTCAGTCACCCAGAAATCACACTTTCGTCATACCTGTGCTTCAGACTGTTGATTTGAACTTCTTTAATTACACTAAATGCGTCAATAACTTCTCCATCTATGAAGACAAAAAGCTAAAGAAAGAAGACATTTATCAAGTCTCTATGAAGTTCATTTTAAAAATTCTAGAATTTGCCCTTGAAAACACAACTATTTCATTCCAGAGACTCTGATGCCTCTTCAGACAGGCACAAAATCCCGAATGGTCCATTGTCACTTGCACCATGTTCTCACACGGTTTGTTCAGAACCCTGGGAATTTTCATCATCTCTCCCTACTAACTGGCACTCCACAAAAGAACTTCCATCGTCCATGCACCACAGCATGAAGCTAAGGAGAAGAATTCTAACAAATGTCTCTTGACTTTTCCTCTTTACTACGTGAGAGACAACTCATATTTCGTTAACCCTACAGTAAAGCCCAGGACTATGGATTCTTGAACAGAGATTTCATTTTCTCTGTCCCTTTCTTTAGCTCAGTTACAGTTTTTATCGGTAGAGGGTGGCCCAGGATGGAAGGCCCAGGATGACAGGCCTAGGATGACAAATGTTCCTGAGTTGTGTCAAGATTTCCATGCCTCCTAGGTCAGTCCACATAAGCTTAACTCTCCTCTGCGCCTTGTCCATGGTACGTTGAGTGTACTTCACACTACGACTGAGAAAAATGAACACATCCAGTGACACAACTACTCGACATTGCTCAGTACTGGGTCCACTGTAAACAATCTCGCATCAAATCCCCAATGCCAAAGTCAATACTACAGTAGCCTCTTTAACCATCTAGTCCTTTTTTTAAAGTATCTTTTTGGGCTCTATATGGCTGTTCTAGAAACTTACTGAAAGAATGGCTCATAGCAAGATCTAAATCCATATACGTCGAAATAACAGCCTATAGGCAAACTCTTTAGCAGCAAAATTAGAGTATGAGGAGACAGTGAGAGGGTCCTCTCAGACACACAGACCCTGCCAATTTAACTCTTGAGGGTGTGGGCCTTTACCCTTTTTGTACTTCTAGGCCCTTGTATTCCACTGTAGGCCTTAGAGTGGTCATGTCAGCTTTAGCTCAGATAGAAACAGACCCAAATTTCCAGACGGACCCTACTTTAATCCCTGAGATTCATTCCTACTCAAAGATGTGACAGAAAAAGGAAAAGAACTAGTTTTACCTTGGCCGCCTCTATGCACAGCTGAGATTAATCCTGTTTACTCATGGGGCCTTGTATAGTTTATAAGGAAGACAAATTATCCACAGGTAATCAGCGGCTGAGCTTCTGGGATGTTCGGGTAGAAACTCACCATTGAAGATGGATCTCCCATCAAACAATCTACTCGGAAAGGATAAGGACACTGTACGATGTAAAGGAACTCAAGAAAGCATACTAAAAACGCCAAGAATCAATTGTCCTGAATTACATAGGAAGCTGAGAAAACCCAAATCTAAAACCCTGTTTGATCTTTATATCATATCTGCTGGCAAAGGGTTTGAGGTGAGTTATAAACATATAAAAGATACAGCAGCATAACAGATAAGAAAAAAATAGAGTAGAGGTTATCAGGTATACTAGCAATAATTAAAATACTAAAATTGGATGTTAGTTTTCTAGCAGCTATACATTAAGTTAAAATGTTTCCGCAATTGTCAGAAGAATCAAGCTAATTTATTTGCAAACATTCTCTTCAAATCAAATCAGTGGGAAATTTATCACATAGGTCCTTGTTTACATCTTTAATTACAGCTTTTAAAAAAATGATGCTCAAATGGACAATTCTCATGTTGACAATTTACAAGAGCTGAAAGTGTGCCATACACACTAAGAAAAGTCATCTGCTTTTGTTATGAAGCACTCGCCCATACTCTCCAGAACAAAGAAAGAGAAGCACTGGGATGTGTGTTGAAACTCTAATACCACCACCCAAACAGCAGCATTCAGGAGACAATGAGAGCCAGCCTATGTCACCATGTTGTCAAAGGCATAGCTGTGATTTTGTTTTGAGGAGCAATGAAAACTGATGCAGGAATTGAAATGTGAGTATTAAGATAGAGATGTAATGAGAATGGCTGGTTCATATTAACTCTACATCCACAGTTCAGAGACTATAAGAAGACATAGAATCTAATTCTAATATCTTATTTTTATAGTGATTCTAGGATTACAGGTTTAAATTCTCAGTAGCCCTGAGATTCAGTAGGACTAGAGGACCTGGCTCAGCTTACTCTCTCACCCATGAGATACCCCAACAATGAAACTGCTTTCAAATAAAATGGGTGAGGCTCAAGAAATAATATATCCCAAAATAACTTTTACATAACCCAGATCTCTGGATAGATGGTAGAGGAGTAGCTTTTCTTAATGGGTAAGGTAGACCCCTTTCCATCCTGAGAGACAGCTGGGTGTAGTGGGACTGTCACTGTATTGATATGTCAGAAAGATCACCATGAGCATGAAATGAGCTGACATATCTAAACTGGTTAGAACAATGCCAGGCATACAATAAGCACTACAAATGTGTTATTTACTGCAATTCTTTTGGCTTGGCTCCAATTATTTTCACCTCTACAAGTTTCTGCTCCCTCATTTTTAAATGAGGAATTTCGAGCCCTGGCTCTTCTGCTCACTAGCTTCAGGTTCCTCATCTAAAAAATTAAGGTAATTAATATCTATTTCAAGATTATTGTAAGGATAGTGACATAATACACTTAAGAAACTCGACATAGGGCTCAACTCAAATTAAGTTCTTAGTAATTTTGTAAACTTATAAATTGTTTTTATACAATTATTTATATTAAATTACAAATATATACATATTTTAAAATCATGTTCTTAATATGGTAAGTACAGTCTAAGTTTTATTTTATTTTCTATTAAATTTTTTTGGGTGACATGGGCTGATAAAATTATATAGGTTTCAAGTATACACTTCAATAATACATCATATACATATTGCATTATGTGTTCACCACCTAAAGTTCTAACATTCTAAATTTTAAAAAAATCCATTTTGCATTTTTCAGCATGTAATGGTATATTTCATCTGGCAGAACTCTAAATGGTTTTAGTGAGCCAAGCTGCCAATTGTCATTTACTTCTTTGTATACATGAGAACAGCAAGTCACCTTCACCAAATATATGATTTGGAAAGCAAGATGTGAGCAGCCCTGCTGGGGGGGATTCATGAGACTCATAAAGGCTGCCCCCGCTGTCCCACGATGGCCTGCAGAACTAGTCATAGGGAACAGATGAGGAAATCTGCACAGGGGCCAGTGGAACGTCTCAGAAGGAAAGGGACCTCAATCCTTACATTTTAAAAACTAACATTTAAAAACTTCCTCTGGTGGATTAAAATAATCCTGATGAAAAACCAGGTCATTGTTGTGGGAGTATTTCATGGGCATCCAAGGGGAAACTCACCAAAAGGGAAGGATGGAACCAGGTTACTAAGGTACAAAGACAGAGCACAGAGCTTCACGGAAGAGGGACTGGAGCAAACCTGGCTGAAGTTGGGAGCCTCTCTCACAGATTTAGCATGAGCAGTTTGCCCTGAGGGGAAAAAAATGGTTGAACAAGTAAGGGCAAACTAAAAAGTTCCAATTCATGACCTTGAGTATGACGCTATCCTGGCCCAACATTAACAATGAAAGAGAAAAGTGGCCTACTGAACACCAGCTACAGGGAACTCTCTTTATAGAAGTTGTAGTTAGAGAAATAAGAGCCTAACCCAGGATATGGCGTTTGACTATGATTATTCGCAAGGATGCTTCCATTCCACCAATGTGGTATATGCTTCAGAAGTGATAATTTCTCTCCAGTTATGTGTCACAGTTCCTGTAATCGAGGGGCACAGCAGCCCAGGAATGCCCCAAGAGAGCAACAAACTGGCATGGATTATACCAGTTATAATTACAAGAGAAAGTACACACATATTAAGGAAAATTTAGAAAATAAGAGAAATTAAAGAGATTTAAAAAATTAAACTTACTAAAAAACTAAACTTAGTCTTAAAAATTAAGAAATGAGAGTAAGATAAAAAAGCTCTAGAGATGAATGGTCGTGATGGTTATACAACGAAGTGAAAATAGAATTTTCCCTTAGGGCAATAGAACTATATAATTAGTTATAAAAAAGACAAAAAAAAAAAAAAAAGAACTCTAAGTGAGATTACATGCTGATATGAAAAATCAATCAAAAAAAGTTATTTATTAGATTAAAAAATAAATTAGTAAAGTTAGTCTTAAACTAATCACAATTACTACTTTTATACTTCCTGTAGTTTTAAATGTTTTTTCTTAATGTATAAGTTATTTTCTTATAATAATCTGTCTTTATAACCTACTTTTCTTTTACTTAACATTCTTTGGAAGACCTTTTATCCATATTATTTTAATCTGTCAATATACATCATTCAGTAGCTACATCATAACTCATCAAGCATACCTAGCATAATTAATTTGGCTACTATAAGACATTTTGATTGCTTATTAATCTTTGATATTCCTAAAATGGCAGGGGACATCAGTGCATAATTTTATCTATATTCATATTTATTTCCTTAGGTAAGATTGTCAAAATTGGAATTAACAAAATGAACATTTGACACATATGACCACAATTTCTTCTCAAAAGTTTGATACCAAATTATTTTGCTTTGCGCAATCTATATGAGAGTGCCAAATTCACTTTTTAAAGCATGAGGCATTATCAGATTTAGAAAACTGATAATTTAAAAAGTGAAAATGTCACATCGTTATTTTTATTTTATTTTTATTTGCTCTCGTAGAGACTGATTTGTCACATATGTTTGTAAATTAGCTGTGTTTCATCTTATGAATTATTTGTCCATAATTCATAGTTCATATCCTTTGTACAGTAATCTACTGATTCACTTAAATTTGCCTGTAATACATATAGTCACATAATATTCCTTAACATGAACCATTTTTGCATGCCATAGTGTAAGCTATTTCCGTTTCTTACCCGCTACTAGATACAAGGAAAGAAAAGTGAGGGTAATTTGAGGGTAACTCCAAGATGGGAGTTTCCCCTTAGGAGATAAGTACAAAGGGAGAAAGAAAATACCAGTGTCTGTTGTAGGTTTTCCCATCTCCACAGCTACATTGGGGGTATGCACCTCACTATAGTGAATCAGGAGTTCCACATCGTGATCAAATCTGTGTCCATTGCCAAGGAAATCTGAGTTAGAAACAGGCAAAGAAGCCATGTTAGCACTATCGCTGGTTGCTGCTTGGGGCTGAGGTCAAAGCTGAGGGCTACGGCTTCTTCCACGAGTGGTCATTATAATCAGGGACAGGGGTGAGAATGGAGAGGAGGCTCTGAAGATTGAATGGGGATAAAAAAGGAGCAGCGTGTGACTCCCTCTAGGTTAATAGGTAACAGTATGGAACATTTAGGGAAGACTGAGTGAAGAACAAGATCAGGATCCAAGAAGAGGGTGCTGGCAATAAAAGGGTTCTTTTACTGATTAACAGAATAGCCATCTTATCATCTCCAAGGTACTCAATGGGACTTAGGGCACAGTTGCTATGCTGGGAACTGATGGTGGCAATCATGCTGAGTGTGTAGGAGAGGTCCTCCAAAGGGAAGATAGGAGTCAACTGTCCTTGGGCCATCCTACAAAAATTCGCCTGTGTTGTGTTTTATCTTCCCATACTTTTGAGCACCCCTAATACCTTGAGTAGATTTCCCCAATTGTGTCCCCACCACCAGTACTCAAAGAGAGCAGATACTCACCAGAGAGCTGGTACCGAGGATTCAGGATGGCTGGGAGCACATAGTGCAAAGCCCCATCTGCTTCCAGGGGTGGCTCCTGCACATACTTCAGGGTGAGTGCTGCCTTTGAGCCAGGGTGGAGGTTCCCCACATTACAGCAGATGTCCCTGGAGCACTTATCCTCCTCCAACAGGAAGGCTCATTGGCCCTGGCTGATGACATTCTTGTATTTGGTGCCAGCCTAGGGAGAAGAGGGAAAGAAAGCTGATATCAAAGGTGACATGGTTGATGAAGAAACAAGTGGCACAGAAAAGAAAGACTGGTAAGGAGGGACTGTGATTGTTCTCCCTAAATTCACAGCTATACTTTGAATGCTTGATTGATTTTTCCCTCTAAATACTTTTAGGAAAATAGTGGCTAGAAGGGAGTGGGGAAAAAGCATTCAACATCAGTCTATTTTTGTAAAGTTGCATTTTGTAGAGATCCTAAAGGGGGAAAAAAGGAGACAAGGTACTCATTCCTAGTACCTTCATCTTGTCCTGTATTCTGCCATTTTTTTCCCATCTACAATGGCCTCAAAGTCATAGACAGCTGAGTCTTCATCCATGGGAAATACAAAGAAGACCTCCAAGGGAAATTTCTTTTTATTTTCAGTTTAAGGTAACAGACACGCCAGCCACACACTCACAAATGGACAAGTTCACAGAGCTGCTCTTCAGTGGCACTGCAGACAGACCAGAGTTTGAGATTAACTAGTAGAATGCTTTCTGCGGGCCAGGCATTGTGCTAGATGACAAAGATACAATGGCGAGTGAGAGTCACAAATCAGGCATACCTGGCTCCTCTTGGTGGGTTAGTAGACCATAAGGCACACTATGGTGACACAGAGCTACTGCAGAAGACACATAAACAGAGTGACATCTTTGGTATTAGTTATTCAAATACCAGTATTTCATGTGCTTCTCTCTGGCATTATACATATATATATAGATATACAAATATATATGTGTGTAAATATATACATATATATGTATATATATACGTATATATACATATACATGTACACACATATATATATGTGTGTGTATATATATATATAAAATGTCAGAGAGAAGCACATAAATATATTCAGAGGGTTAATGATGGAGCTAGAAAGGAAAAAGAAGCTGAAAAGAATGAGACAAAGGTGCCAATAGTTAGGCTCCTTCTAAATACCAGACCTAGGTAGGGAAGCTGTAAGAATCACTAAGTAGCTACTGAACAGGAAATCTCTGAAACACCCTAAGGCTGGTTCAAACATGAGCTCCACTTCTTCAAAAGTGAATTTAATATACCACTCCTTAGGTATAGTCAATAAGTATAATTAACTTAACCCCTCTGACCCTCAGTATTCTTTTTAAAATGAAAGCCATACCTATACATCATATATGTATACATGAATTAATAAATATATTTATTAATTCCCTGGAATGGTGCCTGGCCTATGGAAAGCATTTATTCAATGATGACAGACACTAGTGTTGTTCTTGATATTGTTAACTGTTGTTAAAGAGAATTTGGCTAATATTTTGGATCACCCTTTTCAGAGACCTGCACAGAAGAATCAGTCGTATCCAAAACAGACCCCTGCAACTTAGACCACTTACCTTATGACTTTTCCTTTGGGGCTCATAATTGAAACCACTGTTTGTTTTCTCTGTCCAAGATATTCGTATGTCATATATATATAACATGTTTTCTATTTTAAATCAGGCCATCCTAAACATATCTTTCAAATTTTATTATCTTAGACAACCATTTCACGTGGTATAGCAACAAAAGGATATACTTATGTACCTAGATTATGATTTACATCATGATTCTTTTATCCAGATAATCAACAAATGGGCCTGGTCCTAGTCGTCGTCCCTAATACCACTGGAAGCTGCCCTCCATCCATTCTGAACTGAGTCATCTGTGAGCTTGCCTCTCCCTGTCCTGTCAAAGGATGACCTGAGTTGCAATTTCCAGCATCAATAAGGGGGATTTTCACTGAAAATACACTTTAAGAAGCTAAAATGGAATTTTTTGGTGCACAAAGAAAGCTGAAGAAAAATTAAGCTAATGTGCTTATCCGGACTCCCAGAGGCAAAGGAGTTACTGGGAACCCTAACTACCACTCAGGAATCTGCAGGAAAAACATGCAGGTCCTTGAGAAAGGCAATTTTCCTTCTGAGAACAGCTTCCCCCTCAAGGATTCTGAGGCTTTGTCAGGACTATTTATAGGCCCTCTGTGCTCATCCCAATCACCATATAAAACATCACAGGCCACCCCAACCCAGAGCAATGGCCATGTTTGCTCACCTATCTAATAGCCTGGTGTTTCTTATACACCATGCCCCTCCCCCACAAATCAGCACCAATAAATCAGGCTTTTTGTTCTGTGTCTGTTTTCCTTTTGAGGAAATGAATAAAAACCGACTGTGGCAACATGGCTCACATCAAGTAAAAACACAGAGGGCAATAGTGGCTGTGGGGAGAGGAGTGGCTGCTCAGGAAAAGGGTTTCCACGCAGACACTTGATGGCCTAAGTTCTCTGGTAAAAAAGGTTGGAGCTGGGGAAGGGCAACAGGGACCTTAAAGCAGGAGAAGGACAAGGGACAAAGAGGTACAATAGCTGAAGAAACTGTCAGGGAACCAAATCTATAAGCTTCTCAGTATTCACCAAGGCTGGCTTTTAGGTGAAGAGACAGAAGCAGAGGGTGAGCATCTCCTGGAAAGAAACAGGCTTCTTTCCAGATTCTAACCCCAGAACAAATCCCTCATTGAGGGAAATTTGCTCTTCTGCACCCACTTCCCCATCCTCCCCAGTACAAATTATGCTGGGTCAGAACAAGTTCTCCCTTCTTCAGGATGGCATTTCAGAAATGCACCTAGCAACAGGTTAGGCAGACTGGCCCCAATGGCTGACCAAGATCAAGGCCTTGAATCTGAGGCAGCTGAGAGAACAGAGGGCGGCTCACGGAGCCAGGGTCTGCACGTTTCTAGACCCACAGGTCCCAGGAGTCTGGCCTTGTGCGGTTCCCTCCCCTGCAGGGAAAGAAAGGAGCGGGTCAGCGCGGGATGGCGCAGCAGCCACACCCCGCAGCCTTTTGCAGGGGAGAAGCCGAGAATCCGCGATCCGGCCACGGAGGCGAGGTGGGTACTGAGTGGGCCTTGAATAGAAACTCAGCGTGATTTAATCTTTAATTTTTCAGTCCTAGATTTTCAGCGTCCAACTATTAACAAAAGGGATCGGAGTCAGTTGAAGTTCTGCATAGAATTTAGGAGGTGCAATCCGATTTGGGTTGGGGGTGGGGAGGGAGGCTTTAAGTTCCATTTCCACAGCACAAAATTACATAAAATTGAGGAAATATCAATTACCCATATGCTAGAGGAAGGGAAGGAGGAGGGGAGGAGGGGGAGGGGGAGAGAGAGACAGAGAGACAGAGAGACAGAGAGAGAAAGGGTCGGGGGAGAAGGAAAGTAAAACAGAAGGGAAGTAGGAAGAGTAGTTGTGAGATTATTAGGAGATGGCTAAATCCCCCTTCCAGCCCCACAAAATTCCCCTAAACTGCCAAACCTGCAGAAAGCCCGGGGATCATACGCCATGACAAAATTCGTCACCTTTTTGCCTTGGAGTAAGAGAGAGAAAAAAAAAAAAAAAAGCCCCAACAGATGTAGAGACGAAGAAAAGGAATTAGAATGGGCGGGTCTTAGTCCTCAGGGATAAAGGGTGAGATCCAGCCCCAGCATGCGGGCAGCGTGGTCACCTACCTCCTACTGCAGTCTGCAGCCTCTGAGTCACTGCCAGGAGAAAGCACTTGTAGTCAAAATTACCAGGAAGACCCGCCCCCTTCTAGGGACCGGTTATAAGGTAGCAGCAACATAAGTAAGGGATCGACGGGAAATTCTTAAATCAATATTCTAATATTGGCTTTTCTCTGAATTAAAGAGGCTTTTTTTTTAAGTGAAAATGCTGTAATAGCAACATCAACAATGATATCAAAAACTACGTATTTCTGTAATAGACATTTAATAATGTCCCATATGCTCTTTAAATTATTATTATAATTTTGGCTTCTTTTTCTTTTCATTCTGATTGAGTGTCCTTGGCTCCCCTATCTTCTACGTAGGTCATTTGATCCTCTTCTTTATTCACTGTTTATTCCATTTAATACACTCTTCATCTCAGATAATGTGTCCTGCATTTCTGACTGTTTCCTTTTTATAATTTCCATATCCATTTTTATGTTTTTATCTCTTTGTTAAAGTTCTCACTGAATTCATCTACACTCCCCTTAAGTTCATTGAACATCTTTATAACTAGTGTTTTGAACTCTACACCTGTTAGATTGCTTGTCTCCATTATTTCTGGATCTCTATTCTGGTCTCTCATATGATTTCTGCTTCTTTGTCTTTCCAATTTGGCTGCCTTTCTGTGTCTGTTTCTACATACTAAGCAAAGCTTTTAAGTCTCCCGATTTTATTAGTGTGGCTTTGTGAAGTAGGTGTCCAATGGCACAGTCTTGAGAGAGGTTCAGCTGCAGGCCAAATTTAGCCCAAGCCTGTACCCCTCCGGGTCCCCCTGTTAAGATTCAGCAAGCAATCCACAGATGCTGTGCTTATAGTTGCCACAAGAAGCCATACCAGAAACCAAAATCAGCTGCCATCAATGGGGCTCTTGGAGCTGCTCAGCAAAGAGCACCAGACTCACTGAGGACACAACAGGAGGTGACTTAGGTTGGGCGGTGAGTTGAGGGAGATGAAGTTTCAGGGAATCCTCTGGGCTATGGCAGCACTGGGTCCGCATACTGGGGGGTGGGAGAGGGCTCAACAGAGGAAAAATGGATACCACCAACACTTCTATGCAGAGCGAGTCTCCGCTCCAGCCCTCACTCTCACAACTCAGTGTCCCCCTGTAAGTCCTTGGTGCCTCATGAGCAGCTGACCTGGCACTGGTGCTCAGAGCGAGCAGGTCTGTCACTGTGAAAGTCTGCTCACTGACATGGCCCCTTTAAGAGGAGTCTGCAGCTGCCAGCTGTGGGTGTGCAGCCTCTGTCCCACTCAACTGCTTGAGACCTGGGACCTGGCAGCCTTGCATCCTTGCTCTGTCCTACTTCCTACTGTTGTAGGGTGATTTCTTATTTCTTTCCCTAGTTGTAGGCCTTGTTCATCTAGATCCCAGGTGATTTTCCTTGCTGTTTGCTCCTTATTTCTGTCACAACTTTGATTTGGTCGCAAGAGGAAGGAACACAGAGCCTCTGTCATCTACGCTATTTTTTTCTCCTCACAAATGACAATATTGAGGTTCAAAGGGAACCATTTTCCTACTCAAGAACTTATTGCTAATGAAAACCAGACTTATTCTTCACCAGAATCTTCTGGCTTCAAGGTATGCGCTCTTTTCATTATGTTACAATTTCTTCCACAACCTTAAGAGGTAAGGAAATAGGTAGAAACTAGGGGAGGTGGCGGGGTGGATAACGACAGATAAGCAAGCCAACTCCTGGAGATCTGTAGAGAATAAAAGAGTTACATAGGATCTTGACCTAGAACTGAACAATAGAGTGACCAGGGGAGGATCTACAAGCTGGAGTCCCAATTCCTGTATGTATGTATGTATGTATGTATGTATGTATGTATTTATTATTTACTTATTTTTTTAGGGGAGGCAACCTTTGGTTGACCTCACAGATTGCAAGGGTTTTGTCAGCTTACAATCCTTTATTGTTTATTATTTTTTTTATGCCTACAGCACCTGGTCTTCCTAGGTGATCTTCCATCCAAGTACTAACGAGGACCAACACTGCTTAGCTTCCGAGATCAGATGCGATCGGGCTTGTTCAGGGTGGCATGGCCACAGACACAATTCCTTTAAAGATTATGTTGATCACTGTGTACTATTTTCTCACTCCTAAACTTTCTCATCATACAGCATTTAATCGTTCCCTATGCCCAGAAGTCTCCTGAGTCTTGGGATATATTATAGATAAGGCTCCAGAGAGACTGTGAGATCATTTAAAATCCTACAAAGGAAAGAAATCTTTTTACTTCTGCTAACTCTGAGGAAATCACTCTAGATAAGAGGGCAGCCATCAGATGTATAGCATCCTCTCTCTCTGTGATTCTGAATGAAAAAAGACCATTTAGGGTCTGCAGTTAGAGAATCCAAGTCCAATTTCATGGCACTTAGAACAGAGAGACATTTGAAATGGGGAACCCATAAGTCTATAGAAGAAACTGCAGATGAAAGGAAGAGAAAGTTTTTTGTTTTTCTTATTTGAGCCAGTCATGACCCTCAGGTTTCCAGGTTGGTCTATTTTAGGGCATTTATTGTCGTATAATTGGTTGTGTA